>VDFB02047397.1:106764377-106869756 GCA_007258455.2 Sequoia sempervirens | reverse complement strand
AAGAGTTGCTATGTTATGTTATTCTAACACAAACAACACCAATTTGTGTACGTCCCTCCTTTGAACCCCTTAATCTCAACCATTTTCAAAATAAATTAGTATTTAAGAAAGTAGACTTGGAGCACTTGAATCCTTCTTTTTGTTCCATCTCAAAATTTTGAGTGTAACTATTGTAAATTTCACATTCAAGGTTAGTATTTCTTGATTTTAGAAAAAAGGTGGCCACTTAAGCCCCCTTTTTGGGAACTATGTTGGTGCACTTACCCCTATGTCACTTCTATCTTCTTATCTCATTCCTCTACAATCTTTTGTCTCTTTCTACAATTGGTAAAATTGATCTCAAAGGATTAATCATACACAAAGAATTGTGACAAGGAACACTTAGTTAAATCTAAAGTCATATAGTTTTACAAGTTTTAAGCTATAATTTCACCTTCATTTTCAACATTTGGTATCAAAGAAAATGGTTGGGTAGAGTTTGGGATGCCTTTCTCTTAAAAGTTTGAAGGTTTTTCAGTTGTAGTGGGAGCTTGTACTATTGTGTTATTATAGATTTGTGAAAGAAGTGTCTTTTATCTTCCTGGTTTAGAGATTATGGTTTTTCTTGACCTTTTGGCAGCTGTGTCGCTAACAACATATTCTTTGATTATGTTGAGGACATGGATGATCTTAATTTAGGAGATGGTTATCACAATGTCATGGATACCTTGGTTACATATATTAGTGGGAGATTTTGATAGTGATGGTTTGATGTTTATCTTGTTTCCATGTATAGCTTGGTATCACAATTCAGTGGGAGCTTTGGTAGGATATGGTTATCATCATGTGATTTGAAGAGGTTTTTAACATCTTGTTTCATGGAGGACCCTTAGAGTCTTTGGTAAAGGTTTTATTATTCTTTCTTTTGAGAGGATTTAGTTCTCTTTGGTTTTGAATATTAATCATTTTCTTGGAGATTCATGATTATGAAGGTTGCATTTGAAGTTGGCATGGATTGATTGGTGGGTGCTCAAGGATACTAGAGAGAGTTGAGTTTGGCAAGATATTTCAAATGTTAAGAGATTTGTGTTGGAATGGTTACTTGTTATAAAAAAAAATTCAACAATAAAGACTGAGGAGCCTACACCTCAAAATGGATGTGAGTCCATCATAGACCTAATGAGAAAGTTGTATAATTATGATTCCTTGTTTAGAATAATTACAATGTATAATTTCAAGTGGGAGAGTGTTGGGAATAGGATGCCATTTAATTATAATCCTAAACATATTTCATGTATCTCCTAAGTCCTTGGAAAGTGTTCCCCAACACTAGGATTAGAAAGAGATTTAATTCAAATGAAATGAACATGTAAATTTACATTTGTGATTATTCCTAAATTATAGGAGCATGTGGGGACACCTGAGAAGAGCTCCTAAAAAATAGGAGCACATGGGGTGCCCACATGGAAGATGGTCCACCTTGCTTAAGTTGATTTTTTGGATGATAGATAACACTTCAGTAATGCATGTAAAGATCCTACAAATTAGGGATTGATATTTACATGAGTGGAGTTTATTTTAGTTCAATTCAGTTCAATTTAGTTCATTTCAGTTTAGTTTAGCTCATTTTTGTATTAGTTCAATTCAGTTCAGTTCAATTCAATTATCTTCATTTGCATGTAGTTAGTTTCAGTTGAATGCTAGTTGACTTCATTTGACTTGAGTTGCATGAGTAATTACTTCATTTGCATGACTAATGACCTAATTTTCATTACAAATAATAGGTAGATACATTCAATTAAGTGGGGATGATCAATCATGCATAATGTTTGCATGAATTTATGGAGAGATATGTTTCAATTAACTAAGATTGACTTGGGACCACCTTGGGCACCCAATTTGGAAAATTTGAGTTAAGACCTTTTGCATACGAAGATATTTACAAGGCTCAGTTAAGTGGGCCCATTCTTGGGTGCCAACTTTGAGGTGATGCTTGCAAGAGATTTTGTTGACCAATGATCAGTTAAGTGTTAAGATTGGGGCACCTAAATTGAGGAGACTTTGGTTTTGACTTCATGTTACAGTGTTGAACTCTACTTGCATAATCTAGGTGTAGATTTTGGAGAGGAGCTTTGTGCTCTTGTATTTGATAACTCTTATGAGTTTATATGCACAATTAATTGTCTATTTATTGCAGCAATTGTAATAGAGTTTATTATAGGTAGTAGCAGGTTAGTAGGTTGAGCTTGTGCATGTGTGAGGGTTTGAAGCATGGCATGGGATGTGTGGATTCATGGTTGGTCACATGGAATGCATGGATAGCTTGTGGTTTATAAGTGTATGAGATTTTTGTGTAGGTTGTGAAGAAGGATTGTTGAAGGCAAGGAAGCATATCAATTAAGTATTGATACAACATTATTGTAATCTTGTTCTAAGGTTAAATAATACAAGCTCTATTGATTCTAGTGGATTTTTTTTCTTGAAAGGGTTCTTCCACGTATATGTTGTGTCACTTGTATCTTCTTGTATCATTCTTCCACAATCTTCTATCTCTTTCTACAATTAGAAAAATTGATCTAAAAGATTAATGATACACAAATAATTGTGATGAAGAACACTTAATTAAATCTACAGTCACATAGTTTTACAAGTTTTAAGCTACAATTTCACCTTCATTTTTCAACATTTGGTATTAGAGCTAATGGTTGGGTAGATTTTGTGATGCCTTTCTCTTAAAATTTTGAAGGTTTCTTGGCTGTAGTGGGAGTTTGTACTATTATGTTATTAAAAATTTGTAAAATAAGTGTTTTCTATCTTCTTGGTTTAGAGGTCATGGTTTTTCTTGAAATTTTGGGAGCTGTGTCATTAATAATAGATTCTTTGATTGTATTGAGGCCATGGATGATCTTAATATAGGGGATGGTTATCATGATGTCATGGATAGCTTGGTTACATGTTTCAATGGGAGCTTTTGATAGTGATGGTTTGATGTTTATCATGTTGCCATGTATATCTTAGTATCACAATTTAGTTAGAGCTTTGGTAGGATATGGTTATCTTCATGTGATTTGAAGAGGTTTTTAACTTCTTGTTTCATGGAGGACCCTTAGATTCTTTGGTAAAGGTGTTATTGTTCTTTCTTTGAAGAGGATGTAGTTCTCTTAGGTTTTGAGTATTAATTATTTGCTTGGAGCTTCATGATTATGTAGGTTGCATTTGAAATTGACATGGATTGATTGGTGGGTGCTCATGGATACTAGAGAGAGTTGGGTTAGGCTGAATATTTCTTATGTTAAGAGATATGTGTTGGAAAGGTTACTTGTTATAAAAGTTTTTCAATAGTAAAGACCGAGGAGCCTACACCTGGAAATGGATGTGAATCCATCACAAATCTGATGAGAAGGTTGTATAATTATGATTCCTTGTTTAGAATAATTGTAATGTATAATGTCAAGTGGGAGAATTCTGGGAATAGGATACCTTTTAATTGCAATGCTAAACATATTTCATGTATCTACTAAGTCCTTGGAAAGTGTTCCCCAACACTTGGATTAGAAAGAGATTAAATTTGAATGAAATGAGCATGTAAATTGACATTTGTGATTATTCCTAAATGATAGGAGGATGTGGGGATTCCCAAGAAGAAATCCTACAAAATAGGAGCACATGGGGTGCCCACATGGAAGGTGGAACCCACCTTGCTTAAGTTAACCATCTAGAGGATAGATAACACTTCAGTAATGCATGTAAAGATCCTACAAATTAGGGATTGATATTTACATGAGTGGAGTTCAGTTCAGTTTAGTTTAGTTTAGTTCAGTTCAATTTAGTTCAGTTTAGTATCAGTTCAGTTCAGTTTAGTTCAGTTCAATTCAATTAAGTTCAATTATGGTTCAATTATCTTTAGTTGCATGTAGTTAGTTTCAGTTGAATGCTAGTTGACATCAATTGACTTTAGTTGCATGACTAATGACTTTAGTTGCATGACAAATAATAGGTGGATACATTCAGTTAAGTGGGGATGATCAATGATGAATAATGTTTGCATGAATTGATGGAGAGATATGTTTTAGTTAACTAAGATTGACTTGGGACCACTTTGGGTGCCCAAGCTGGCATCTTTGAGTTAACACCTTTTGCATGAGAAGATATTTACAAGGCTCAGTTAAGTGGTACCATTCTTGGGAACCAACTTTGAGGTGATGCTTGCAAGATATTTTCCTAACCAACAATCAATTAAGTGTTCAATTTGGGGTGCCTAAATTGAGGAGACTTTGGTTTTTACTTCATGTTACGGTGTGGAAGTCTACTTGCACAATCTAGGTGTAGATTTTTGAGATGAGCTTTATGCTCTTGTATTTGATAACTCTTATTAGTTTACATGCATAATTAATTTCCTATTTATTGTAGAAATTGCATTAGAGTTCATTGCAGGCAGTAGAAGGTTATTAGGTTGATCTTATAAATGTGTGAGGGTTTAAATCATGGCATGGGATGTGTGGATTCATGCTTGGTCACATTGAATACATGGATAGCTTGTGCTTTAGAAGTGTGAGAATTTTGTGTAGGTTGTGAAGAAGGATTGTTGAAGGCAAGGAAGTATATCAATCAAGGATTGATACAACATTAGTGTAATCTTGTTCTAAGGTTAAATAACACAAGCACTATTGATTATGGAGGAGTTTTTTCCTGAAAGGCTTTCTCCACATATATGCTGCGTCACTTTTATTTTCTTGTCTCATTCCTCTACAATCTTCCGTCTCTTTATACAATTGATAAAATTGATCTAAAAAGATTAATCATACACAAAGAATTGTGACAAAGAACTTTTAATTAAATCTACAGTCACATAGTTTTACAAGTTTTAAGCTACAATTTCACCTTCATTTTTCAACATTTCATATCAGAGCTAATGGTTTGGTAGATTTTGGGATGCCTTTCTCTTAAAAGTTTGAAGGTTTTTTGGCTATAGTGGGAGCTTGTACTATTGTGTTATTGCATATTTGTAAAAGAAGTGTGTTTTATCTTCTTGGTTTAGAGATTATGGTTTTTGTTGACCTTTTGGGAGATGTGTTATTAACAACAAATTCTTTGATTGTGTTGGGGCCATGGATGATCTTAATTTAGGAGATGGTTATCATGATGTCATGGATAGCTTGGTTACATGTTTCAGTGGGAGATTTTGATAGTGATGGTTTTATGTTTATCTTATTTCCATGTATAGCTAGGTATCACAATTTAGTGGGAGCTTTGGTAGGATATGGTTATCTCCATGTGATTTGAAGAGGTTTTTAACTTCTTGTTTCATGGAGGACTCTTAGAGTCTTTGGTAAAGGTGTTATTGTTCTTTATTTGGAGAGGATGTAGTTGTCTTTGCTTTTGAGTATTATTCATTTGCTTGGAGCTTCATGATTATGTAGGTTGCATTTGAAGGTTGCATGGATTGATTGGTGGGTGCTCATGGATACTAGAGAGAGTAGGGTTAGGCTGGATATTTCTTATGTTAAGAGATATGTATTGGAATGGTTACTTGTTATAAAAAAATTCAACAGTAAAACATCAAGGAGCCTTATACTTGAAATGGATGAGTCTATCAAGTAGACCTAATGAGTAGCGTCAGATAAAAATTTTGTTGAAATAATTCCCTTTAAATGTATAATGCCAAATGTATAAATGTTTCTGGAATAGAATTTTTTTGTACTCTTAATTGTAATCCCAAATATATTCCAGTATGTATCCTTTAAGTCCTTGGAAAAGCATGTCTCTACCGACCAAGACAGAAGAGATTAAATTCTCGTGGGAATGAAATGAAATATGCAAATTGACATTTGGGTGTGATTATTCCTAAATGATATGAACATGTGGGGATGCCTCCAAGCATTTAAAATAGGAGCTGGGTGCCCAAGGAAGCGTGGAACCCATGTTGCTTTGCTAACTATTTGGAGTGATAGATAGACTTTAGGTAAATGCATGTAAAAAAATTCTACAAATTAAGGATTGATATTTACATGAGTGGAGTTTAGTTCAGTTTAGTTTGGTTTGGTTTAATATCAATTCAATTCAGTTCAGTTATATTTTAGTTATCTCCAGTTACATGTAGTTAGTTTCATTTGAATGCTAGTTGACTTTAGTTGAATTGAGTTGCATGAATAATTACTTCAGTTGCATGACAGATAATAGGTAGATACATTTAGTAAGTGGGGATGATCAATCATGCATGATGTTTGAATGAGTTGATGGAGAGATATGTTTTAGTTAACTAAGATTGACTTGGGACCACCATGGGTGCCTAGGTTGGCATCTTTGAGTTAACACCTTTTGCATGAGAAAATATTTACAAGGCTCAGTTAAGTGGGCCCATTCCTGGGCCCCAACTTTGAGGTGATGCTTGTAATATATTTTCTTGACCAATGATCAGTTAAGTATTCAGTTTGGGGCACCTAAATTGAGGATACTTTGGTTTTGACTTCATATTACAGTGTGGAGCTATACTTGCAGAATCTAGGCATAGCTTTTTGAGAGGAGCTTTATGCTCTTGTATTTGATAACTCTTATGAGTTTACATGTATAATTAATTATCTATTTATTGCAGTAATTGCATTAGATTTTATTGTAGGTAGTAGCAAGTTAGCAGGTTAAGCTTGTGCATGTGTGAGGGTTTGAAGGATGGCATGGGATGTGTGGATTCATGCTTGGTCACATGGAATGCATGTATAGCTTGTGTTTCAGAAGTGTATGAGATTTTGGTGTGGGTTGTGAAGATGAATTGTTGAAGGTAAGGAAGCATATCAATCAAGGATTGGTACAGTATTACTATAATCTTGTTCTAAGGTTAAATAATACAAGCACTATTAATTCTGGTGGAGTTTTTTCCCAAAAGGGTTTCTCTACATATATGATGTGTCACTTCTATCTTTTTGTTTCATTCTTCTACAATCTTTTGTCTCTTTCTACAATTGGTAAAATTCATCTAAAAAGAATAATCATACACAAAGAATTGTGACAAAGAACACTTAATTAAATCTATAGTCACACAGTTTTACAAGTTTTAAGCTACAATTTCACTTTCATTTTTTAACACCTACATTAAATTGTAATAATATTAACAATATAAATTATAAAATAAGTCAAGCAAGAGTTATGGAGTATCTTTCTCATCATGGGTTATGACATGACATTAACTTGCATGTGTGGAGCACCTAAAATTAGGAAATTGGGTTTAAGTAAGCAATTTGACCATTATTATGAGATTTATGATGCATAAGTGGTGCTAAGAGTTTGACCAAGTTGATTAGGGCATTTGATATTTGTATGAAGGTGATGGGTTCCTAGTTTTGGACCCATTATATTTACCCCTTATTTTATAAACCATATATCATTTCTTATTTGTTATTGTTATATATATTACAACCTTGGGATAATAGTATGTATGGTTATTTTTAGGTTCACAAGAGAAACCAAAATACTATTGGATTGAAGGGAGATAATATGTTTCATATGCATTTTGTATTTGATTATTAACACATACTTGAGCCTCTCTTTGATGGTGGAAGTTTTCTCACAAGTTTTTCTTCATATATATTTTGTGTCATGCGATTGCTTATCAAAATTTACTAATTTAATGTTTTCACATAATATTTTATTGGGTAATCCAATGCTATATTGATAATATTTGTATACTCTTTAGAGAATTGACATTTGTAGTAGTCTACTTTGATTTAACAACAAAGTGGTTTTAGTTGTATCTTTTAGTGTGTTTTATTTATCTTCACATGGATGTGGATTCCAAGGTTGGTGGGAAGGATCAAGAACCTTCTAGAATATCACAAATAACTCATTGATATATGTCATATTATCTTCTTGGTTGATTTACTATCTTAGTAGTTTTTATTAGCCTATTTTTTTTTTATAAAATGAGGGCATGGGATAGTATTCTATATATTGTACCTTGAAGCAATGATATGTTGTACAATTCTACCATGTTTATTGTAGGTTAACAAGGACAAATATTGAAGGGAGATGCAAAGTGTATTATGTTTCCTCTCACTTTCAATTAATACAAGCTTGTGCTCTCTATGTTGGTTGATTTTTCATCCAAAATAATTTTTCCTATATATTATTATTCTTGTTTTGTGGGTGATTTTTTTATCATCATAGTTATTTCTCTAATATCTTATTATTGTTGATTACTGATTCATTCAAATATATTACATTATATTTGATCATCAAATTCAATATTTTATTTTTGCTTTTAATCCATATTCTCAACATCTTCTTTATGAGTTGAATTAAGAGAACATGTCTTTATAGTGCCACAATGATGACCCTACAATTCTATTATTAAATATTGTCCATTTTCAAATTCCATAAAATATAGAAGAAACAAAATTAGATCTAGGAAAGTGAAAAATAGAGTTCTATAATTCACTGGATCAATCATACCTATAAGATTGAGGGAATTTTTGTGATTGAGAACTCAACCCTATGTGAAACAAACACAATATTGTGATTTGAAGGAGTATATCAAATTATATATATATGAATAAATAAACATTTAAATTAGATTTTAAATGAAATTGTCTTTGATAAACTATGAATATTTTCATTCAATTAAGTGAAATAATTTATTTAAAAAATAAATAAAATTTATTTAATATTAAAATTAAATAATCAATAATATAAATGGTATAACCTATATAACTTAATTATTTGTAAAATGTATATTGCATTTTACAAGATTTTCCATCCACCTAACCATCTTCATAGATTTAATGATCAAGGAAAAGTGACAATTAAATTTGTTGATTGTCAAAATATTGAAATATTTTTTTAATAATTTATACCATTCAAATAATAAAATATATCTTATTATAAAAATATAAATATAACCTTAAAATTTTTTAGTATCAAATCTTTTCTTTTATGTCGTACGAATTTTCCAAAATTTAAAACTGTATTTTACAACAAAATGCGGCCATACGACTATCAAATTTAATCTCATAAAGTTTCTCTGATTTATTAGAAAATTAGATGGAAGTTCCACGGCTATTCCTCGAATTCTCCGCTGTCAACATCATAAAGACGGACTGCAAAAGAAAATTTGGAATTCTCCTCTGTGAATTTATTAAAAGAGAGAACTAAATAAAGTGTGCGTTTCTTTTCTTTATCTGGTTGGCTTTATTTTCACGATAATTAATCCCGACTAACTAATATCCGAGCTGCGCGGATTCCATGTAGCCGTTGTATAGATGGCAGAATTCTGTTAGCAGACACAGAATATCACGGAGCATGTTCTACAGAGTTTATGAGGGCTGGGAATGTTTTAACCATAATTTCAAAATGCCGAAAGAATGGGAAACTCAAAAACGGTAAAGCTAATAAAGTGCATTAAGAACTGAGAGCTGGCAAATGCTTCCCAAATCATTATCAAACGGCAACCTGGAACGAAATAAAAGGAGCGAGTGATAATTCTCATGTAGCCGTTCCAGAGCAAAGATAGGTGGCAGAATTCTGTTAACAGACACACAATAACACGGAGCGTGTTTTACAGAGTTAATGAGGGACGGCAGGAATGTTTTAACGATAATTTCAAAATGAAAAATATAAACGCTTTGGCTGTGACGTGTGATTTCCCGCGTTTATCCGATACAATGGGATACTTGAAAACGGTAAAGCTAAACCGCATGAAGAACCCTGTGAGCTGGCAACGGCTTCACAAATTATATAAAACGGCGGCCTCGTGTGAGGAATCGGAATATACCGGCAGGTACAAGGCAATAACAGCACTTTGGGCGGCGGCGTGGCACATCGGCGGCGGTGCAGAAACATAGGATAGGACAGCCGGTCACAATTTTTTCTCTGCGTGCATAAAATTTTGGTTACGGTTTCAACCTGACTGCACGCACACGCACGTTATTCGTCAAATAATGATTGTAATTGCATTTGTTTTCCGTAGGACCTGACGTTGTTGGAGTTTGGGCCGCAGGCCTGCCAGCTCAGCATTACCGTTGATAGGTGAGAACGACCCTTCGAGCTCAGACGGGGAAAACATGGTACGATAAATGGGATATGCGCTGAGCTTTGCCCTTCTAACTGGCACGTGGGAGAGCCTATACGGCCACGTAGTACTAAAACCACTGCGATGGGAAATGCGCCGAGCTCTACCCACAAACTGCCACGTCGGCGAGCGCTATACGGGCACGTCATTTTCCATGCGAAGATTGCAGTTATATTTCAAATGATTGAAAGTTTAAAAAGACAATTTTAGGATATATTAAAGGCTGGCGTGAGTGAGAGAGGTTTGAAGGAAGCGCATGGGATTACACCCCACTTCGTTCGTATAACGGAATACGCAGCCCCCCGCTGTAAGCGTCAACCGTTTCTGCTTTGCCGCCCTGCCGGAAAATTAGAGCTCAGGCCGTTATCATGTTTTTTCATATATTATACTTTCTTCTTCATTTGATTAGGGAGAGAGAGCGAGCTGTGCAAGGCAGTCTAGTATTAAGATAGTGGAATAGCTTTTCTGCTTTGGAGTGTGAGTGATTTTAAATGGAGTGTTGGATTCATGACCAGTGGCCTGTCAATGGTGAAATGAGCTCGTTTGCCGAAAGACAGGCTGTGCTTAAGGCGCAAGTGCTAGGCAGCTTCGCCTCGGGTCTTGAGAGTTGTGCGCATTTCGAGCAGCGGTTTTGGCCATGCGACCAGCTGCTTGTAAAGCAGGAGGAGCGTTATGGTGCTGGTAATAACAGCACACCGGTTTCGAGCTGGGAACCGGATGGAGCATTTAACTTTGGCGCTTGCAATGTTGATGAAGAAGAGTTGCAGCATTGCGGGCTCGAGTTCGAGAGCCTGCCAATTCAAATGCAAGGATGTGGTAATTTTCAGTTCCTTCCCATGCCCGTTTCTCAAGATGAAGATTATGGGTATGCAGAGCTCAACCTCCCAGCATGGCAGACTCAGCCGAGTCTCTCAGAAGTATGCTTTAGAGAAGCGTCCGACGAGCAGCCAAGGAACAGCTCCTTTTATACGCTGGACGACGTAATGAAGAAGCTCCCGCGCGCTGCTCCTCTTCTTATTCCTAGCCCGTCGATGAACCTCAGTATTCCTCCTCCACCGCAGTTTTCTTCTGATCTGAGCTTGTCCTCATGCCCACCATTTTCTGGTAGGGTTTCATGCCCGCCGTCGTCGTTACATCCGAGCGAGGTGGAGACGGAGCATCTTAATCAGCTGAGGCAGTTAGAGAGCTACCGTAAGCCGCCGTATGCTTCCGTGGAGCCGCAGAGCGTCGCGGCTCGTCACAGAAGAAGCAAAATCCGTGAAAAGATTCGTTCTCTGGAGAACTTGATACCCCAGGGTTCGAAACTCGACACTGCCAGAATGCTGGATGAGGCTATCAAGTACCTCAAATTCTTGCAAGCGCAAGTCCAGGTTTTGGAAACCATGCCTCATGCCGATTCCAAGCCAGATCTCAAGTCAAACCCTAACACTGCTGATGATAATGTAAATATTTGTCTTAAGTCAAATTCTAATGGCGACGGCACACAGAGGCTTACCCTCGCCAATGCTTTGGCGCCGCATAGATCAGCTTCTGCTTCCGCTTCATCAAAGAAGCTATCTATTAACCAAATGCTTCACGCTTTACTGAGTTCGTCTAGAATTCAGAAGAAGCTTTTCAGCGGGGGAAAAATCATCGTTACCGTGCAGCAGAAGGAAGCGCTTGCATCTACACGGTCTGATCTATCCGGTGATTTCCCTAGTTCCTACTTCGACTAATAAAGTTTTAAACTTATATTTTTGTCCCCTCATTGCATAGCTTCTCTGAAATTGGCCAAGAGCTTCATATCTAATGGCGGCACTCTGACTCTAGTCGTACCAGGGCGGAAATATGACGTTTCGTACCGTCGCCTATTGTAAAATTTGGCAGAACAATCTTTTGATGTCGGAAAATGCTGTGGAAATCTCGCTGGATTAAATTTTTTGTAAATACAATAGGTGAATTCTGCCGGTGACATTTCTTTTCCTGTAGTTATTATTTGGCAACCAAGTTCAGTTTGAGTTTAATTGGAATCGTCTTATATTAACGAATTTTTATGTAAAGGGAAATGAACATTAATGCAGGGAAAACCAAATTTTGAAAAACCATAACTGTATTATGTTCATGTAAATAGAAATGAACATTAATGTACAGAAAAACAATTCAAAATAAGAGAGCAGCGCACAGATTCAATCCAGATAGGTTGGAATGCATTAATATGGGAAAGTTTCGTTACTTTTCATTTCTTTGTGTATTTAATAATATTTTTGAAGCAAAATTTGTATTGCTCATTTTACATGTTTCCGGACTGCTTTTTCCTGGGTTCCTATCATCTTGCAAAAAAATATGTACGCTTTCAAAGGACCAAAAAAACTTTCATTAGGAGTTAATTTAAGTTGGTTATATAAACATGTAGTAAATTAAGTATAAATTAGTTTAATTAATGATATTTAAGATTTAATAGAATAGATTAATAGTAATAATTGTTTAAAGAATATAAGTGTAATAAATGAGGGTTTTTATTTCTATGATCAAAGAGTAATATGTATAATTATGTTTTATTCTTCATTTGATTTATCTTTATTTTTTTACTTATTTTTTAATGTTTAATAATAGGTAGCATTTAGGAATATATTTGGAGGATTTTTCTTAGTGTTAAAAATGGACATGTTATCTTAGGTCAAGTCCCTCACCCAAACTGAGTAAACAATAGAATATTTATTTTATTACACCAGTCTTCTTCCCTAAATACAAATAATAATAAACACTTGCATGATCAAATGAATGAAATTAATTCCTTTAAATACATAAATATATAGCAGTAAATCACATGAGCATTTATTTGGCTTGTGGTTGGCTTTAGGTAGGTAAGTAAAGTGAAGGAGTAGAAAAAAATTTGAGTTATTGTTTTGTTTTAAGGTTCAAAAGTTATGATCAAAATAATAGACAATTATATATTTTTCTTTAGGACAAAAAGTTAAATTTTAAAGAAGCACATGTGGTAATGTACATAGATAGGAGTAAAAAATTAAAAATACATAGGAATGTGAACAAATTTGTATTAGGTATGGATAAAGGATGTGGGAATGTGTGTAGATGGAGGAGTAGCAACATGGGGAAAACACTTCACACAAGATTATGGCATGTGCTAATGTGTAAATGTATCAATATATTCTCTTAAAATGGAGAAAAATTAAATGGGAAATGACATGAGTAAATAGATTTCATCATTACAAATTTACATAAATAATCTAGGCTAATTAAATGAATGCAAACAATGAATATAAAATTAATTTACATGTAATTAGGGAACAATGATGATGAATAATTGTGTAGAATTAATTATGTATGCTTTGATGGATAGGAATGAAGAATGAACTAAATTAATGATTTGACTAAAATTGGTTGTCAATATCTCTTCACCTTCACCTTTCTCATGTCTAAAATTATCAAGTTCTATTGTAGAAAATATGCACAGCTATACAAGTGAACTAAATATAGTTATCGCAAAATCTAAAATGATAATAAGTGCGTACTGAATGTCTTTAATAACAATCACACAAAACATGTGCCAAGTCAACCCATAATGACTAGTAGGAAAGGGCTAGAGTCTAGAAATTTACATTTTAAATTTAAAAGTTTGGGGCCAAACTTAAGCCAATCAAGATTGACTAAAAAAATAGTATAGGTTTTTGAGGCAATAAATGAATTTGTGGACATGGTTTTCAAGGTAGACTAGTAAATTATGTTTAATTAGTGAATATACGAGAATATGTGTGAATAGGAATGGAATAAGGTCGAATGCACTTAAATGTTATAAATGAATGTAAAAAGGATTGACATAAGCATCAAATAATGATTCAAATCTATCACTAAATTAAGATAATATTCCATCAAAATAACCCAAAACTAGATGGTAATTGGTAGGGTATACAAATTTCACCATTAGATTTATCCCCCACTTCAAGAGGTGAATTTCAATTTAATATGAACATGCATTTCAAAGAATATGGAAATTCTTAGTTGTGACTTGAAAACAAAATATCCAAATATTTCAAAAGGATATTAATCCATGTAAACTAGTTGACCATTATTGGATTATTATTTGTGTTCCTCTCCTTAGAATGAATACTCCATAGGGACATAAAAATATAAAAGATATATGTTATAAATAGCTTATCACATAAGTGGAGTAATAAAAATATGTAGTTTCAATTGGTCATGAAAAATGAGAAGTAGAGAAATATAGAAGGATTAAAGATTCTACATGTGAAAAGTGATATGAGAGTACTCTACTTTGTGCATCAATACTATATAACAAATTCAATATGCCCATGTGACTCTACTCCACTCAATATGAGAACTATGATTTGTTTGATTATAGTAATGCAATATAACCTCACTTGATTTTGGGCATGTAATGTGATAAGTTACAACTAGGTATAGTGAAAAGTCTCCCTATAGAATAATTCATTACCTAAAATATCTACCATAAAAGAATTAGTGACATTATATGCTCATTCTTCAATTGGTTACATCAAGTAGATGCAAAAAAATTAATGAGAGGGGAAATGATGAATGATAAAGAAGTAAAGTAATTGAATCACATAACCATGTAAGCACACACCATCATTAGATAGGTAAAAGAATATAATAGTTGTAATAAATAGCACCATGTGACAAGAAAATAGTAAACATTAAATAATAATCATGTAAGCATATAAGGTCATAACTTAAAGATGAGTATAAAGGAATAAGGTTGTCCCTAAAATAGGAATAGCATGAAGGAAGAGTGACATTGAAGGCTAGGTAAGGATCATGTAAACACATCAAAAGAGTAATAAAATTGAAAGACACAAATATAAATGTGAACAAAAAAGATTGTAAAATGGAAATGTTCAAATAAAAAACATAAAATATAAAACTCTATTTCAATCCTAACTATCACCTCAAATTTAGATAGAAACAAAATATAAGAATAAAATAAAATAAAGAATTATCCAATAGTTCTTATTTTTTCACAAAGGTAATTATGCTTAATTGTTTATTTGAAGAAATTTGGTAGCTCATACAAGCAACAAGATGTTATATTTTAGACTAAGGACACTTGAAAATGGTTTATGGATCGGTAGATTTATAGAATTAAGATTGAATTGATTAACAATCCATATCATATCACAAATCAATGTTTGGGTAGTTGTAGGATGGATGGCATAGGAAATAAGGATTTCATTATTATTTTATTTGATTTCTAGGTGTTGATTATGGGATGGAGGGTGGAGATAAAAGGGGATTTTTTTTATTATTAAATTTTGAGTGTAAATAAAGATATTAAACCATGTGAAGTGGGAAAGGGAATTGTGTCATAAATTGCATACCCTTGTAATTTCACCTATGTTTTGTGGCTACTTTCATGTCTATTTTATTTAGTATTTTTTTAGGCTAGTTTTAGGCCTTGCATCAACAATTTTTATTCTCAAGGTGGTTACGAATCCTTTCCAGTGGTCACTTCTTTTGGTCATTTTTTGTTAGCCCCATGTTTCTTTTGTCTACCATCATTTTTTAACATAAATTATCTAGAGACTAGAACTTAGCATGGAGGTTCACGTGTAATAGTAGCATCCTATGATAATTTATTGTTCAAAGGTTGATTTTGAGAATTTTTTACACTTGTCACCTTCCAAGGTTAGTGAAAATAGATTGGAATGATTTGTAACATCTCGTCAACTCCTCTTATTCCCCTCTTCTCATTTCTAAAGGATAGCTTTTATTTTTTGAACTATCTCTCTCTCTCTCTCTCATCTCTCTTGCACTTAAGCCCGCTCACAACTTGTTATGTTTATCTTGTTCCCTTGAGCACCTTGGGATTATCAAGTCCCCTTTTATTTTATTTTAGTTTTAATATTACACATTAATAATTCTAGCCATTCCCAGACACACTTGGGATAAGAGAATTTAATATCATTTAATTTCCCTCTATTTATCTTGGCTATTGTGGAGGTGGAAATAGAAAAGTAAGGATTTGATTAAGGAAAATCCCAAACTAGCCCTCAAAGGTTTTACCCCTTTTCATGCATGTAGGTATTTTTAAAGCATTCAACCACATGAGGATTTGCATATGTTATTATACTATTCATTTCTCTTATTTTAATTATTTACAACTTATTTCTAGTTTACTCTTTTATATTTTTACTGTATAATGTTTGCTAATGCATTTTTTATTTTTCTTTTTGTTCATTATTTCTACAGGAAGACAATACTATTCACAAAAAAATGTGCAATGTGTTGGTCTGCTTGGTTGAGACTCTCAAATTTTAATTGTATGTTCTTTGTTGTTTGTATTTTCTATTTTTAATATTAGAAAGTTAATTTATTTATATATTTTTAGTAATTTTCACTAGCTTATTCTCATTAAGTATTTTAGTTGTTTAGTTTTAATTGAGTGTAATAAGCAAAATTTTCTCTTAAAGGAACCTAGATTTCCTTTTATATTAGTTATATTTCCTTCATTAAATGAAAAAATAAGTGCAAAATTTATTTATTTAAGACTTAGGAAAATAGGCAAATAATTGAATAATTTATTGTAATTTATTTCACTAATGGAAAAATGGGTATGGTATGGTGATTTTTGAATAATTTACATGTTTTAGGCAACTAAAATATGTACATATAAGTAGAATGTGATCATAAAAGCTCATATAAAGATGACTGCACCCAATATAGGTAAATATTATAAGACAAATCTATAAGTATAATAAAAATTATAGGCTCGTATGGAGATAATTCTTGAAATGAGATAAGAATGTGATAAGTCCTAATAATCTTGATAAAAACAGTAGCAAAAGAATGGTAAGATGATAAGTGTGAAGTGACCAACTATAAAGGAAAAAATTGCCTACTTCATAAATTCTTATCTTTGGTTAATATTTTGTTTATAATGCATTCTAGTAGTATGTTCTAGGAATAATTCAACCTATACTTTGGACTTATTACTTTCACTATGAAATGAAAATCCACCTTATGTTTGGTTTAGATATTCCTCAATATCCAAATTTCCCTTATTTCTACTAAAAAACTAACATAGTTATGGTAGAATCTATTCTCCAACATATTTATGGTAGTCTTCCCATTATTCAAAATATTTTTAAAATCACCAATCCTAATTATTATCTCTTCCACCAAATAAAATCCAAATTTTGTATCTTTTCTTCATTTTCCAAATATAATTTTCAAATTCTATATAAAAATATTACCCTTAACTATTCAAATGGTAGAGAAACCATTTCAAAGAAAATTAATTCTTGTGCTCCTCTATTGCTTCTTCTAGCTTCTTCTATTTAGGTCAAGTAAAATGAAGATACAAAAGATCAATGAGAGATTAATGTTGTGATTTTGATTCATCTTGGGATTTGGGGTTTTTTGGGATTGAAGAGTTGATATAGGTTTGGGGATGGAAGAAAACCTTTATACAAAATAAATATTGCATTTCATTTCATAGTTCTGAAATGTTTCACTACACAATGATAGAATTAGGTGTGTTATTAGCCATAGAAATACTATGTCTCGATTATTGTAATTATTCATGTAGATGATAAATAACCTATAATTTCTAAAATCATGGACTGTGTAAATTGTGATGCCAATATGAGGGTATGGAAGTTATTTATTCCCTAGGATGCTTAGAATAAAGTGTGAATGGGAATTGGCTAGAGAGGTTACACAAAAAACCCAAAGATGGGAGTTGGGGAGCATCCTCTCAAGATAAGTGTCATGATGGTTATGGTATATAATATGATGCTTAAGAGGTGTAACAAGAGTTACATACTATTCTAAGATACTTGGCCATTGAATATGGGGTATTAGCTTTTGCATGAGAACTTGGGAACCTAGTATGGGCCCATGGTTTTCACTCTTATTTTGGAAAACCATTTATGAATTTATATAGTTTATGATTTCCTATGTATGAAGGTATGGGATGAAGTTTGTGTTTTAATTTTTTAGTTACTATTATTCTACCAAAATATTGCCCAACTCAAGGGATAAGTGAATTATATTTACTTATCTTGTTGAGATTAATACAAGTTTGGAGTCTCTTAAGTGATGAGTTTTTATTTTTTATAAAAGGTTTTCCCCACATAAATATAGTTTCCTATTATGTGTTGCTAAAATTTGTATACTTCTCCAAGTTTCATTTTAATTGAATATTAACATGTACATTAATTAGATCTAATTTATACTTGGTTAATGCTTTTGATAAAGAAAGAGGGGAAACAGCCCCTGAACCCAGGAAAGAGATCAAAATTCAAGCCACAAGGCCAATAGTTCAACACCAACAAAATGGACACATAAGAAAAAAAAAAACTGACACCAAAGAGAAATATCGGAAGGCCATCTGATTCTGCTATAGTACATTAGATCTAAATTATACTTGGTTATTCTACTATAATGTTTACCTTATTTTTAAAATTAGATATTACAAATATAATTTGATTAGAGAGTGGGATTACTTTATTATAGTATTGTAGGTTTATTGGTTGTATCAAATGCAATTTGATTTCATGGTTTATAGATCCATGTGTGATTAAGATCATAACAATAAAATATTTGAAAAAGTTTGGTAAGTTTAATGGATCTATTTATTAATTATAGAAGTTAAAAATTAAATACATTTTTGAAGAAATCTAGATAAATGGAGAAATATGATAGATAAAGAGAATATTTAGTATGCTAGATGAAGAATAGAATAATCTAAAAAAGAAAGCATGACGAAATGAATAGTTGTCTCCTTATTTTAATTTTCTTGAATATTTCTAAGGAAACCATGGCATATAATTTGTGAAAGAAAATAGGTAAAGTCTACCAAACTAAGAGTCTTGTGGATAAGAACTATCTTAAAAGGAACCTTTAATCATTGAAAATTAGAGAAGACGATTGATGCAATTCCAGGGATTTCATTAACCTAATGAAAACATTTTGGATTCTTTCAACTAGTTTTGAAAACTTCAAAACCCTCTCAAGGGTTAACTCCTTCATAGATACCCTACTTGCCTAGTAGGTGTCCAAACCTTGCTTTTAGGTTTTATCTCTCAATCACTCTAACAAATCCAAAAAATATGCACCTTTTTGAGCACCCATTATGCCCCACCCAAGCATGTCATGAAATCACTATAGGTCTATTCAGACCAACTCCACTTAAACTAATTTTCAACGCTGAAAAGGGCTCCAATTAGCCCATTTTTACAAAGGAACACTCCTTCATTTTTTATTCTGACTCAAAATTCCACTTGATATTCCTCAAACTACCTCCAAAACCTTATATTCTCCAACCTTTGAGTCAAAACTTAGTTTCTATGATCCTCTTTCATGAAACCCTCATTTTCCACCAAATAATCAAGGGTTTATTGGAAAACCCATCTCCAAACAACATGCAATATTATATCCATATCAAATACTCTTGTTTTATCCTAAAAAAGCTTAATTTACTTTCATAATATGCTTCCCCCAAAATTTACTCACTTTCCCAACCTAAACCTCACTTTTCCACTCAAAAATGTTCTTTTTTCAATTAGGGCTTCATTCCCAACCATCCAATTGACCTCTCCTACCCTTGCAAACCTTCAAATACATCAAAATAAACCCAATACCACCAAAACCATCTCAACCTAGCCTTTTTTAATTCAAATTCTTAAATCTGCTACTTCAAATCATGCCTTTTAGGCCTAAACACATGCATTTTCCATAGGGGTAGCGTGGGAAACTCCACCAATTGACCTTTCCTAACTTAAATGTTTACTCATACACCTAATCCTAGTATAATTATTCCCATTCCATTGAGGGAAAACATGTATAGTAGGTGGAATGGCCTGTTAGTGCATTCTAGCTCTCAAACCATTAAACACACCCTTAACTAGGCTCTTTTAGAAAAAGTGTTCAATCTCCCTTAATATGCAATATCAAACCTCCAAACCTATTACAATCTGAATTTAGAAAATTTATGCAACAATCCCAAAGAAAATAAAATAGAAAGAGGCCTATATGGAGCCGTGCAATCCCACTAAACATATATTTTTCTAGAAATTACAAAATTTTGAGTCTTTCAATGTCTTTATTCAATCAATCTTCATCAACAACCTCTCAACAAGTTCCAACAACCTTTTTAAATATTTTTCCCTTAAAACCAATTGGCTCAAACTCTGCAAATTCCTTTCCAACCAACTTGACCATTGGCCTTCCCTCTAATTTTCAAATTTTTGCACCTTACACTATTTTGGTATGACAACATTTTCAATTTTAGCAACGTTTACAATATGACCCCACATTGACTCGTAAACCTTAAAAAAACATTACATGATGGCCTAACATGGCCTTATTTGACACCATCAAGACTCAATCAACCTAACTAGACATGATACTCAAAATGGAAGAACTTAGTGCTCTGCACCATTCACCTGACCATGAAATCTTTCCAAGTCCCTTGGAAGTCTTCAACACTTTAACCTACAAAAATACCTTGATTTGATGTTCCTCCTTGTAGTATTCCATACTCTACTCCATTTTATCTTCATCTTCACCTTTGGCTTGGACTTGTCCATGCAAAGTAGTCCTCTTCTTGCCTTGTCATTTTGGATCTACATCTTCATGCTCTGATTTGTCATCAACTACTTCATCTATCTACTTCCACTTTGTTCTTCAACTTCATTCATTTCAAAATAGTCCAAACTTTTTCTTTCCTCTTTCATCTTGACGCTTGGTTTGGCTCCCATCAAAATAATTATCAAAACAAGTAATAAAGGAATTCCTTCACTCTTTGCCTCTTAACCTTTCTCTTCACAACCATCTTTAGGTTCTTCATTTTCTGAACCCTTATGCAATCGGGTTTAACAATCTCTATCATGGCAGCATATGACTACCTACCAACCACTCTTGTCATCCAAGAAAAACTCTTTTCCCTTAGCACAACACTATCTCATTGCTCTACTTCATTTGGAGACTTCACAAAAACTCTTTCTCTAGCCTTCTTTTGGTATATCACATCCTTAGTCTCTTCCATCACTGAGATCCTATTCAAACTCTTTGCTTTCACATCTTCACCACTTGGGGTGACTATGACCTTCATCCTTTTCTCAACCTTTACAATTCCTTTCACTAACCTTTTCTATTCTCTTTGGCTCACTCTCTTCTTTTCTTGCACTAGACTCTCTACTTTTACCATCATTGTATTCTCAGGTTCTCTAATTACTATATTGGCAGACTGTGACTACCCACAAACCTCTTGTCCCATCAATGGATAAAGTACCTTACCCTCCATGTTCTCACTTTGCTTCTCTTCAACCTCTTTCACTTGCCATTTACCTTGGCTCTTTGCATATTTCACTCTCATAACTTGCATCAAACTTTCTACCTCTATCATCACTATATTTTAAGACTCATATACCTTTGTCTTAGTAGTTCTTGACTACCCATTGTCCTGATTTACCTTCAAGGGACACAACACTACCCTCACCATGATCTTTTCACTCTTCACAAGCCCATATTGGCTTTCCACAGCCCATTCACTCTCTTTGTCCTTATCCATTTCCTCTTTCTTCATTCTCTCTGCCTCTAAGACCTCTTTGCTATCAAGTCTACCATCCTTTTTACCATCAAACATCTTTTTCCTTCCATCTTCTTGTCCAATTAGTGGACAATATACTTCTCCCTCAGTGACCTTACTAGGCCAATCTTTCCTTTCCTTAGGAAACTCACTTGCAGTAATCTTATCTCTTCCTCTTATCAGGGTCTCTGCCCCAAGAATCATTTTCTCACAAACCTTTGTATCGGACTTACACATCACTATTTTGAGAGTATTTGACTGTCCCACAACCTCTTTTGACTTTGTTTGACAAAATCCAGTCCCTCTCTTGACTTTATCACGCCTTTCAAACTTGTATTGAATCTTCAAGGTCATTTCACCCTTGATCTTCTCCATCTTAGTCTTCATCACCAAATCATCATCCTCTTTACTCTTTAACTTTGCATCCTTGTCTATTCTTGTTGTCTCAACACTTTCTTTTTTGTTAGTGGTTGCACCTTTACTTCTTTTTTCTTCATCACACATTATGAACACTTTTTTCCTTGTATAATCACTCTTTCCTTCTTTCTCTATCCTTGATTCTTTTCCACCAATGGAATCAAAGTAAAAGAAAATTTGGATCCTTCATAATCTGATAACTATTATTCCTTCCATCATATAAAGAAAATCTTTCAAATTCCCATGGTCTCCCTAATAACAAATGAAATATACTCATAGGTAACACATCACATAAGATTCTATCTTTATAACCACCTATATTGAACTCAACCTAAGATTGATCCTTGACCAAAAGAGAATGTTCACCATTCAATGGAGAAACATAATAGGGTGTCTCATGAGGTATCCTTGCCAAATGCAATTTATCAACAATTTCTTGTGATACCATGTTATCTAAACTACCAAAATCTACCATTACAGTATGTAATTGTCCATTACACATGCAAGTGGTTTTGAAAAGTTCTTTTCTTTGCAACATCTCCTCCTTTTCATTCAATTTTCTAACCAGGGCATTCATCTTGTCCTTTCTCCAATACAACTCTTCCTTCCTCAGATCAGTTCTATGCTATAATACCAACTGATGCAATTCCAAGGAGGTAATTAACCTAATCAACACATTTTGAATCCTTTCAAACACTTTTGAAAACTTAAAAACCCTCTCAAGGGTTAACTCCTTCATAGATACCCTACTTGCCTAGTAGGTGTCCAGACCTTGCTTTAGGTCTTATCTCTCAGCCATTCTAACAAATAAAGAAACTACACACCATTTTGAGAACCCATTATGCCCCACCCAAGCATGTCATGAAATAACTATAAGTCTCTTCATACCAACTCCACTTAAACTGAGTTTCAACACCGAAAAGGGCTCCAAATAGCCCATTTTTACAAAGGAACACTCCTTCAATTTTTTTACCAACTCAAAATTCCACTTGAAAGTCCTCAAAATACCTCTAAAACCTCATATTCTCCAACCTTTGAGTCAAAAATTTCTTTCTATGACCCTCTTTCATGAAACCCTCATTTTCCACCAAATAAGCAAGGGTTTATTGGAAAACCCATCTCTAAACCACATGCAATATTATCTCCACCTCAAACACTCTTGTTTTATCCTGAAAAATCTTAATTCACTTTCATAATATGCTTCCCCCAAACTTTACTCACTTTCCCAACCTAAAACCTCACTTTTCCACTCAAAAATGCTCTTTTCTCAATGAGGGCTTCATGCCTGAGCATACAATTGACCTCTCCTATCCTTGAAAACATTCCAAAAAATCAAAATACACCCAATCTCACCAAAACCGTATTAACCTAGACTTCTTCAATTCAAATTCTTCAATCTGCTACTTCAAACCATGCCTTTCAGGCCTAAACACATGCATTTTCCACAAGGGTAGCGTGGGAAGCTCCACGAATTGACTTTTCCTAACTTAAATGTTTATTGCTACACCTAATACTAGTATAATCAGTCCCATTCCATTGAGTGGCAACATGTACATTAGGTGGAATGGCTTGCTAGTACATTCTAGCTCTCAAACCCTTAAACACACCCTTAACCAGGCTCTTTCAAAAAGCATGTTTAATCTCCCTTAATATGCAATATGAAGCCTCCAAAAAAATTACACTCTAAATTTAGAACATGTATGCAATAATCCCAAAGAAAATCAAACAAAAAGAGGCCTGTACAGAGCCATACAGTCCCACTAAACATAGATTTTTTGGAAATTACAAAATTTTGAGAGCCTTTCAATGTCTTTACTCAATCAATCTTCATCAAAAACCTCTCAATGAGTTCCAATAACCTTTTTAAAGAATTATCCCTCAAAACCAATTGACTCAAACTCGTCAAATACCTTTCCAACCAACTTGACCATTGGCCTTCCCTCTAATTTTTAAATTTTTGCACCTTACATTGTTTTGGTATGACAACATTTTCAATTTTAGCAATGTTTACAATATGACCCCACATTGACTCAAAACCTAAAATAAACATTACATGAGGGCCCAACATGGCCTTATTTGACACCATCAAGACTCAATCAACCTAACTAGACATGATAATCAAAATGGAAGAACTTAGTGCTCTACACCAAAGATTTATTGCTACTTGAATTTAATGAACTAATAATTAAAAATAAAGGAAGAATATTTCTTGATTGAGTTAACTAGGATATACTAATGCTAATTTATTAATGAAGAGGATAAATGTATTTTATGTTTTTTCTCTTTTCTCAAACTATATATTATTGCAATTAGCGGTTGTACTACAAAACCTAAGATGGAATATATTTTTGCTATATTTAGTAAAAAATAAAACAATATAAATTCATGGATAAGGGATCCAAGGATACACTACATGTTTGAGGTGGGGCCAAAGAAAAGGGTTGTAATAAAAATGGGTAAAATAGTAGAGGCCCAAATATAAGGGTAGATATAAAACCCTTGGAAAGAGTTGAACATGCATGAGATAGTGATGAGATCAATGAGTTCCTAACTTGAGGAACATGACAAGAGAAAACAGTTTTTTTAAAAGACCATAGAGAATGATTGTTCCCAACAAAATCCAAATACAAAGAATCAATTCACCCAAGAAAGAGAAGGATTAGAGCAAGGGGAAGCATGAAATAATCCTTGATAGGGGAGTAATATATGCTTATTACATTGGATGTGAGTATAAGAACGAATATATAGTAAGGGGGAGCAATGTAAAATGAAAGAGTTATTTTGTGTTGCTATCAATGACAAAGGGGGAGATTGTTGGAAATATTGTCATTGATGTCAAAGGAGCTTAGAATAGATTATTGGAAGTTGTCATTGATGTCAAGATACATACACATGTTGCCAATAAGATGAAGAAGATAGTCATGACCAAGAAGGTGTCACTTATGAACATTCAATAAAGTGTCTTTTGGAACAAATGTTATGGGTAAAAAGGAAAATATAAAGCAACAACATGACAACCTTGACAGATTTAAAAGACAACCATTAAATTATTTTTACAACAGATAAGAACAAAGTTAACTAAACTTGAAACAAATAAAGTGATCTACAAAAGAGAAGAGAAGGCCACGATTATAAGGAAACACATAAGACAAATAGCAAATAGGACAAAAACCAGAAAAGACAAAATATGAATAAAGACAAATTTAAAAAGCAATGATTAGTGTTTACAAAACAAAAGGGTGTAAATTCATTAAGAGGCAAATTGAATATTAAATGAAACAAAGAAAAAGTCAAAACAAAATGCTATGACTCTTTAAAGTGGTGCGAATGACTTAATACAAGACATAAAAAGACAAATCTAATAAGAAAAAATAAAGAAAGGGAAAAACCATATAAGACAAAATAGATATGGTGCGATTTAGTCTTGTGAAGTGATTTATTTTAAATTTTGAAGAAGTATGATTTATCCATTAAGAAGAGCAATCCATTCTAAAATGGAAACTTCAGATTTATGTTTTAAAAATTAATTTATGAAGTTGTACAATCTATTTTGAAATGGTACAATCAGTTTTCAAAGAGACATGTTACTAGAATGAAGGGTTGCACAATGCTTGAGATATATATATATTTATATATTGTGGATGCTAAATTTGAAAAATGTTAAAATCCTAACACACAAAGCATGATTAGTATTTTAAAACAAAGCAAACAATAAACATCCCTATGAAATAACTCGGCATGCCTCATAATGAAATCAAAACAACAAAGGATTAGATAAACTAATTGAAAACATACAATAAAACATGAAGTAAATCATATCTCATAGTGGATTGGTGCTTATGTGGAAAGAAGCCCTTTCCCAATCCTTGATAAGCTCTAATGGTGAAGATTGTTGAAAATGCTATGAAGTGGGAAAAATTAGCTCTTAATTGAAGAGAGTAACTTTGCATGAAGATTGTGGATGTTAAGATGAAGAATGAGCCTTCTATTTATAGAATCTCAAGTTGAAAAAGTTCCCAAAAGAGAGCAATGTGGGACAAAGATTAAACCAATGGGAAAGTGCCATTTGTCAACATGTGAATGGTTGAGGAATGCGCAAGTTTTGGTCAATGTGCCAATAAATGAGATTAGTTGGCCTTTTCAAATTCAAATTTGGCTTGTTCAAGGGAGAGAAAGGGACTTAAATGCCAAGTGGGGGACATATAAGAGGGGAGTTAATGTCATGTTGGAAGGGACAAGTCAACTTGTTTTGAAATTCAAACTTGAGGGAATATTCTCCAAAGATGCCTTGTTGAGGGAAAATGAGGATTTTATAAATGAGTTAAAATGTTGTATTTGTGCAAGTGGGAAAAGCTAGAGGATGTGATGGGTGATTAGATTAGATTAATCAGGATTAGATTAATTTAGTGAAGGATTAGGTGATTTTGACCCATTTGACTTAGATACTTTGATTTATTTAAATCAAAAGGGAGGAATATGAATTTTGAGATTTTAATTAAATAAATTTTGATTTATTTAATTAAAAGGATGATGTTAGGCTTAATTTAAACAAAGTTGATTTATTTAATTTAAATGGATGACCTTAGGAGATTGAAATTAATGAACTTGATTTACCTGATGAATGGATGAATGTGAGTGATGCTAATTTTGTATGTCTACATTTTTCCCCTCTTTCAAGTAATGTACTTGCTGCATTGGTTCAAAGAAATAAACTTGACGTGATCAAAATTCAAAAAATTTCTAATTTTTTCAGATGCCCCGGTGGAAAGAAGTACAGTAGTACATTGCCCCCTCGAGAGATAGAGTGAAAAGATTTGATTTGAGGGTCGATCTTGTGATAAAGAGGTTCAAGATGGATGTATGGATGGTTATGATGATGATGCAAATGAGATGGTTTTAAGATTCTTAGAATAACCAATCTATATTATCCTAAATGACCTAAATGATGATATGATGCATGTGAGATGGATGAATAATGCCTATATGATTATGCATTGGATGTTTTATGCAGATGCTTAGACTAACAGATCTATATTATGATGATGATGTGAAATGATCGGTGTTTCCTATTATGTATGATATGAATGATATTGGTATGCTGACAGTTTGTGGATGCAGGATGGATGCATGATGGATGCATTGGTGATGTTATGTTAGTGTAGAGAGAAAAAAAAAGAAATGAGATGATGACAAGAGGATCCAACAAGTCCATGATCTGATGAGACTTTATTAGAGATGATGATGATGATAGATGATGATTCACTTATCAAGGATTGGGACTTTAAAAGGGCTACTTACCTTATGTTTAATAACACACGTAGATATGATGCATCAAGGTATAAATAACCAAGATGGCATTGTACCTAGTGCGATGGACTTTGACTCAACAAACAATAAGGAGTATTCTTGTTCACACATGCAATACGAAAACCTTGCTAGGACGTACCTAACAAAGCAAGTATTCACTAAGTTATATTACAAGAATGTCCAACAAGCACAACAGACAAAAGGATAATGATCGATGCCCCATTCCTTTCTCTCTAAATTGCTTCGATTAGACATCATCAAGAGGTCATTGAAATGAGTGCAATAAGAAAATCAAAAGAAAAGATCAAGTACACAAACAAGTCAATGTTCTCCATACCTCTATTCAAATGGATGTGTTTTGATAGGATAAGAATCCAAAGTGATATAAAAAAATGATTCCCATTGTCGAAACGATATTTCCTAGGACATGCATTATATAGGATGATGATGGGTTGATAAGTTGATTGATATGATGCTAATATAAGGTTGATTGGCATGTATGAAAATGATCAAGAGTTTGATTTTGTTTTAAATGTTTGTTGTTTCGATTTTGATTTTACATTTGAAGTTTGCTTTTGCCAATTGTTGTGATTGTTTCTGTTTGTTTTTCCAAAGGATGAAGGTGATGATCAGTTTATTATGGATGATTTTTTATTGCGGGTGAAGGTGAGATGGGGATGGATTTATTTTTTTCAAATATTTGGATGTTTTTGGAGTTTTGAAATGTTTTGAGGCTGTTTTTTGGGTTTTATGATATTTTATGAATGTTTTTGGATTTTGTGTTTTTCTGATGTTTTTGGATTTTTTGCATGATTTTGATGATTTGGATATGGATATGTGTGATGATATCAATGCTTTGTTTAGGATTTTTCTGAAAACCAAGCTTAAGGTTGACTGATCAAATCGATGGATTGATGATGATAACATTGTTGAGGATACAGAGCAATGCAAGGATAGTGTTAAGAAACACAAGGAATGGAAAGGATATCCCAAGATGATGATGGGATTGATGATGATAACATTGTTGAGGATACACAACAATGCAAGAATTTGATTGATTAGGATTGATGATGATAACACTATTGAGGATACACAACAATGCAAGGATAGTGTTTAAGCAACACAAGGATTAGGAAGGATATCCCACAGTGATGATGGATTGATTGGATTTGATTTGAGTAATATTAATGAAGCTTGGTTTTGGAACAATATTGTTTGAATGATTTAATGTGAAGTTTGAATCACACGTTAGATGTGACTGATAGTGATTGTTTGGATTGATGTTTGATGAAAGATGAAGCTTGATAAGGAATGTCTACTCGTCAAAATGTGCCATGGGCTAGTGATTTGGATTCTAGATCACAAATGTTTGGATCACCACATAAGTTGGAGGGTATAGATCAACATTTACTCCCGAAGCAAGATGTACATACCTGCCCCAATGTCTAGCAATGTATGGAATGTCATGGATGGATGTTCGGATAGGTGTATGGATGGATGGATACGGTAAGCACACAAAGGATGCCAAGGATTATCTTGCAATAAGATAAGGTGTTTGAATGGAGGAATTCTTCATTTGGATAGTGCTTCATGGCTCAGATAATGCTAGCTAGGATAGGATCAATGAAAATGACCCATGTCAAGATGCTTACAATAAGCAAATGCAAAGTGTGTACCAAATTTTTTTCAAGATAAAGATGGATGCAAATGGATAAAAATGGATTGGATAAATGGTTCATGGATGAAATGTATTTATTATGGATAAGATGGATGGAATGCTAGATTTATTATGGATGGAATATGACGCTTTCACCTAAACTAGTGCACTTAGATGCTTGATTCCACACATGACACCTATTTTCCAGGTTTTCATCATGGTCTTTCCCAAAGCACCACTGTAGTGGTTTTCACTAGAGGATGATTTTTATCTTTATTGTTTTCATGATTTTTTTGATTTGTTTGGATTTTCACTTTTTTTTTTTTTTTGAAAGATTTAAAGCTCATGTCGAACCACCTTGTGGTGTTGATGTAGATGCTTCTATCATAATAATCCATCAGTATCCTACCTGAAGAAGTTTCTTTGCTAAGATACATGCACTTGAATGCACCTTTTGGGATTCTTGATCTACTTTATCGATATCGGAGTTAACTTTATCTTTGTGCTCACATCATGATAGAGTGCCTTCTGAATCCTTATGATGAAGGGTTGTTTCCAATACATGGTCAATATGAGAATTGGATATCATGCGTGGAGGCATGCATGAAGTGTGTTTAGGGATAAAAGATGGATTAGTTGATAGTTTGGAACCTTTGACTCTCCAAACTTGGGAAGATGAACAATGATGGGTGGATACAAAAGTGTGCATGGAATTAGGACCAACTGCTTGATACAATTTGTACATCGCTTGAAAATCCTACTTTTTCTTTTGTGGACATCCTTGATGGATACTTTTCCCTTTTTTATTTTTCCCCATAGTTTCTTTGATTGATGGAGTTTGATAGGGATAATATTTATTTGTATTCTTTGGTATCCACTTGTATTTGATTTGTCTGATATGCTTCTTAGCTTCTTTTTCTTTGATAAAATTCTTTGAGCTTTGATTCAAATCTTTCTTTTGGCATTGGTCCCAATTCATGGATGGGGCAATGGGTGGATGCAGATTCATGACACGACTGGTTGTAGTATTAGCATCGGTTTCATCATAAGGATTCTTCATGCTCCCTATGTTGACGTTTTCTTGAGACATAGTTTCCCACAGTATTGTGGAAGTATTACCTTTATGCTTTGATTCTTCCTATTTTGAGAGCTCTTGTTTAGAATGCATTCTCTGATAAATAACCACTACAGATGATGTTATTTTGATTGGATGCTCTACTGACTCCGGAATATCCTATTCTATCTGATTGGTTTCCTTGAGTGGATAATGTTGGATGATGTCCTCAGTCTAAATTTGGGATATATCTAATCTTGATGTTGACAACTCAGTTTGATTGTAGGAATCAATAACCTGCTCTTTTTGTGTAATAAATTTAGGAGTAAAAGAATCTTGTTCTAAATGAAGATCATCTACGTGTCCATCCAAAGAAAGCATCTCATAGGTAGATGGAGGAGTATGTGCTATATGGATATGATCATTATCTGTGACATCCTGGATAGATAGGAGAGTGTCCATTAAATCATTATAGTATCTTGGGGATACAAATTCTTGATCTTGAATGATTTCAGAATTGCTTTCGACATGCTTTGGATCAAGTTCTTGACATGGGTCAGTTTCAAAGGATGTATTGCTTATAAAAGGTTCTTGGATTTTTTCATTAGGCATGGGAATTGGATCAATATCATTTTTAGTTTTTAGTGGACTTGGATCAAATGTTGAGTTGAAGATTCCTTCAATATCTGCAACCATGAGGTCGAAGGATGTCAATATGTCTTGGAAAGGACCATTGCTAGACTTTGGTGAAATATGTTGATCATGCTTTGGAATGAATTCTTGAGATATATCCTCTAACTCGTTAGGTGATGTAGAGACATTTTCAACATGGTCATTGGTTGAATCCTAATCATTGTCCCCAATAGTTATCATTTTTTGTGTTTGTACTTGTGTTTGTTGGGTAGCTTGAGCAGCTTGCATGGCTTGGGAGGCTTGGGTAGCCTAAGCAGCTTGCTAAGTAGCTTGGTACTATTGGAGTGCTTTTTGGCATGCTTGGTAAGATTTTAGAACATTACTAGATTGGCTTGTTGCATTTGGTTTAGGTGGTAGTGGTGGCAGATTTAGAATTGTGTTGGATGTAGTGACAAGTGGTTGAGATATGCTTGGAGTGATCATGGTAGTGAGGGTTTGAGATGTGATGGGTGTGAGAGTGGTGGTTGGATTGATTGAAGTGATAGTGATGGTTGGAATGACTGAGGTGATAGGTCCTTGGGAGACTATATTTTGATTTTTTAGGATCGACGGTGTTGTTTGATTGGATACCATCTTTTGTTGCGATATCTATGGTATATTTGGAGGATTTGATGCAATGATTTGATTAGTGCTTGATGGATTTCCTTGGATTGATTGATTTTGGATAATGTTCTAATTTGGGATGATGTTTAGATTTGGCATGATAGGTTGAAATTGAACATTATTGATGTTGGGAATCACATTTCCTTGATTTAGGTAACTTTGATTTTGCATGGTGTTACCTTTACTTGGATTAATACATGGAGTCGTTAACATCTTGTTTGGACTTTGAACAATATTTGTATTATTTGCAAACATATCCATCCCAAAGTTTACCAAGTTTGGATTCAAAATGTTCATGTTTTGTAAAGTTGTACTTGGTACATTCACATTTGGCATGTAGGGATTTGATGGGATGATTTTGTTCATTTGAAGGCTCATGCATTGGGTGTTTGGTTGATAGATTTGTAGTTTTGGGCTTGGATTTAAATCTACCATCAGGAAAGGTGTTCCAAACTTCTGAATGCACATACTCACATTTGATGTACCATTGAGGTTTGTAGGAGATAATGATCCCATGTATGTATTGTATAAATGTGAGTTTTGATAATCAATCAACATTGTAAGGCTTTGAGACTGCTCATGATGTATGGATCAAGTTTATATTTCATGTTCTTCTTGTGTTGAGGTCTAGTTTGGACCGTAAAATAAGGATCAATTTTCAAGACTGTGGGAGGTGAACCTCTAATTCTTTGGGTAGATCAAAACTCTAGGTACAATAAAGAAAGTCTAAGATTTTAAGGATCAAAAAGATAGTTGATGAGATATCAAAGATGGATGATTGGTGAATGATTGGAACTCTTAGGAAACCTTGAAGAGGATACTAAACTTTAGGACTTGGATTAATGTTTTGATTTGATTTTGGATTGGTTTGATTTGATTTGGATAGTGAACTCTTAAACTCTAAGAGGTTGGATATTGTCCTAGAGTTAAATCGTTCACAAGATGATAATTTTTCTAGGTGTGAGAAGAAGGATTCATCTAAACACTCCTATCCAAACAATGATTTTGATAATGAACTCCTCAATCCCAAGATTTTGGATGTTATCAAGGGATGAATTTGTTCACAAGGACTGATAATTTGACTAAATATGTGGAGTCTAAGGATTCATCTACACACATCTAATCAAATGAAATGATGTTAATTTGGTTCAAATGATTTGCCCAAAGTTTAGCATGATGGATTTTTTTCAAGATTTCCAAGAATTGTTTATGAGATGATTTTGATTTGATCTTTGGGAGATGGATGAAAGTTTTGATTTTGATCTTAAGAGACTTAGAGAGACTTTTTTTACTAGACCAAGATATTGAAGAACACGCTTTTCTATAAGAGTAGTTCAAACCAAAAGACCAATGTTTGCTCAAAAGATTATAAAAAGATAAACAAGCACATGTGTAAGGTTCAATTTGAGTTAATCTTGGTTAATGACTTGCTTTTACCACAAACACACTTCTTGCTTAGTTTCCAAACTGAATGTCTATGTCTCAATTCCATTTTCATTCCACAAGGTCCATTATGTGAAAATCAAGGTTTCAAGAGCATAGTTTCCTATTGTAGACTTGGAAATGAACAAGTCGAGATATAGGTCTCAGTGTTTAGAAGACTTCTAGGGATAAGAACCCCTAGGGACAAGTAGTAACACAAGGAATTTTCAAAGGTATTTTTTCCTCTCAAAGAGTTTGAAATTCTGATGATTTGTTTAATGTTTGTCTCAATGTTTTAGATCCAAGTACTATGTTTTTGAACTAACTCACAAGCAATATAACATCCTAGCTCAATTGGTACATTTTTCTTGGTGGGCTTTCCTCATGCCCTTCATAGTAGAAGAGATGATTTTACATGCAACCAAGGAAAAAATAGAAAGGTATGTTAAGAATGAAGTCTTAACCTCTATATTTTAACTGAGATCGGACATGGCAAGTAACTTCTTGGAATCTAAGTTCCAATGCACCATTTTGATAAACTCATTGGATGGACTGGTTGGTTACTACAAACAAGGTTCTTAATGACCAAAAACCATGAACATTGGAACCAACACTCACCCACTTGGCCCCTTAAGGCTCTTTAGCCATTCCATTCCACTTAAGGCATGGGATTAGGTGTAGTCTGTTGTTGGCACAGATTGGTGCTAATTTCTCACAATTTCACACCCTTTGATATAGCCCGCCGATAAACATGCTTGCAAGAATTTTCCTATGAGTTTCTTGTTGCGAGGTGTGTCTCATAGTAAGCCCTCTCTTAAAGGTGACTCAAAGCAATAAAATGCATTTGAGTGTTTCTCTTACACCCCAGATCATACAAAGCACAAAGGGAGAGGATACACACTCAAAATGCACCTAAGACAAAATCACACAAATCAAGTACTTGTTCATTTTAGCCTCAAAGAAATGATGAATTCATTTTAAAGCACCAAGCTAAATGTGAAGTTGATTGTTCAATTTTTTAACCAAATCCAAAAGCTAGTGAGTTTCTAAGGTTCAATTTTAATCAATTTTGAAATAAATCAATCACTAATCCCTAAATTGATCTAGTTGGTGTAAAAGAGAAAGCAACACTTGGATGATCTAGACAATTTCAATAAGCATTTAAAAATGCTCTTTCAAGTTCAATGCTTAATTCTCCAACTCAAACATTAATTCTTCAAAGAGTGTTTTCTATGCTTTAATTTTTTTTCAAGTTCCATGTGCAAATCTGCAAGATAAAAACATATGAGAATTAATTGTTAAGAAACAATTTAAAAACTAAATATTGAAAGAAGATCAATTTGAAGGATGTGATCAATTTAATAATGATATCTAATTGATAATCTTTCAGCATTGGTCAATTCAAGTTCAATTTCCAATGACCACTTCAAAAGTGCTTGTGATTCTTTAATTCCAATGCCCTGATTTTTCATGCAAACCCTACAAAAAAAAAAGGTCAACTCCAAAAATTCCCACCACAGAAATGGAAAAATTCAAAAGATTGTATGCTAATTTTGATTTCCACTATCAACACGAGATCCAACCAATATTAATACAAGATTCATTTAAAAGTGATTTTGATACACAACTGAGGCATTTATGATGCCCAACAGTATTTTCTTGCGTTGCCTGCAAAAGGTGATTAGACGAATATGGAGTTACTTCAACTAAATGCAAAGTCACCTGTCATAAGTTGTCACCTGATTTATAGATTTTCATATCCCCAAAATATATTAAAAGTCTACATTGATCACAAGATTCAGAATTCAACATTCATTTTGATCAGGCATTGTTAACACAAAAGGTCAATAAAAAATGGATAAACCTATATCAAAAGTGTATCTTCATGAAGGATGTTTCTTCATGAACCAGTCAATCGATATAATGAAATTAGACAATGTTTGGTGCATCACATCTATAGTTCTAGCACCCTATAATCTATGTAAATATGTCATCACATTGTTTGATCTGCAACAAATGCACCAAACCTTCAGTTGAATAAAAATGATGGCCCACCCTATCAATGAAGGACATCAGCGTCACAATATTTGATACTACTGCTAGCAAAATTTAAAAGTTGAAATCTCTTGAAAGGCTGATATTGAGAAGCATTTAATGTAGGCAAGTGTATGGAGCTCTTTTGTTGTTAGCATCCAAGAAAAGAATAAGTCATTCCTGCATGAATGAATTTTTAATGAATAAAACACAAGCAAATATTTTAATGTCCTTGGCGGAGGAAGGAGTGGTTGGTCTCAACTTCCAAAGTTAGTTAATGGAAACTACACTTACTTTTTGAAATACTCCAAAACCCGTCAGATTCCCTCTTTAATTTATAACAAAGTTTTTGAGAATACAACTAACGTGACATGGGAGCAGGAGAAATGGCGAGGTCAGGAACATAGTCAAATTTCATTTGTTGTTTCTTACCCACATAGCTTTGAAGTAGATGAGTTTATTGTTGGAAAATCTCACCATTTTAGACAACCATGAGTTCTTCCTCCTCCTTCGGTGAAAACCCTGCAAAAGGATTTATTTAACAATGGATCTGAAAAAAAAATCTCTCCTCTCCATTATTGGAAAAAGAGGCCTTTCACCTTATGATATAGAAAGCGTATCATTTTTTATAAGAAGATATTGAACTACACTAAATTGGGGTCTATGAATCCTGTGCCTGGAAAAAAAAACTCTAGAGGATGCAAATGAATGTTCTTTCTATTTGCATGGGGGCTTGGGGTTTTAGGTCAACAAGAGTTGGTAGCATGTTGAGAGGGGTCACTTCAAACCACTATGGGCTCATGTTGTCATTATACCCGAAGTGAGAGATGAGTAGATTCAAATTGTTGTAGATGTTAAGAGTCAGCGAGGATGAGGAGAAACAAAAAGAGATAGCAGTCTGAAGCCAATAAAATATTAGCAACATACAATGGATTAAATAGAAAAGAACACGCAACATCGATTTGAATAGAAAAGAACATGACACATTGATATTGGTGACAAATTCGTTGGAAAAGATGGATGAAGTTTTAATATGATAGAGAGGTCACTCCTGATAAATAGTCTCTAACTAAACATGAGTTATGACAAATAATGACCTCCCAAACTGAATGTAGTGACATATGTTAGGTAAATAAACAAAAGCACTGCTTAAATAAGAATTAGATGAACATAAAGTAGTATTGCTAATGCATTCCTATTTCATGAGATAGAAAATAAAAAATGAAGTAACAAAAAATAGAAATGAAATGCATTAGGGCCCTCCTTCTAGTGCCATTTTGTGGATGCTAAATCTGCAAAATTTTAAAATCCTAACACAAAGAATGATTAGTATTTTAAAACAAAGCAAACAGTCAACATCCCTATGAAATAACTCAACATGCCTCATAATGCATTCAAAACAACAAAGGAAATTAGACAAAATAATTGAAAGCATACAATAAAACATGAAGTAAATCATATCTCATAGTGGATTGGTGCTTCTATGGAAAGAAGCCCTTTCCCAATCCTTAATAAGCTCTAATGGTGAAGATTGTTGAAGATGCTATGATTTGGGAAAATTTAGCTCTCAATTGAAGAGAGTAACTTTGCATGAAGATTGTGGATGCTAAGATGAAGAATGAGCCTTCTATTTATAGAATCTCAAGTTGAAAGAGTTCCCAAAAGAGAGAAATGTGGGACAAAGATTCAACCAATGGGAAAGTGCCATTTTTCAACATGTGAATGGTTGAGGAATGTGAATAGTTTTGGTCAATGTGCCAATAAATGAGATTAGTTGGCCTTTTCAAATTCAAATTTGGCTTGTTGGAGGGAGAAAAAGAGACTTAAATGCCAAGTGGGGGACATGTAAGAGGGGAGTTAATGTCATGTTGGAAGGGACAAGTCAACTTGTTTTTAAATTCAAACTTGAGGGAATATTCTCCAAAGATGCCTTGTTGAGGGAAAATGACGATTTTATAAATGAATTAAAATTCCTTATTTGTGCAAGTGGGAAAAGCTAGAGGATATGATGGGTGATTAGATTATATTAATTTAGTGAAGGATTAGGTGATTTTGACCCATTTGACTTAGATACTTTGATTTATTTAAATCAAAAGGGAGGAATATGAATTTTGAGATTTTAATTAAATAAAGTTTTATTTATTTAATTAAAAAGATGACGGTTAGGCTTAATTTAAACAAATTTGATTTATTTAATTTAAATGGATGACCTTAGGAGATTAAAATTAATGAACTTGATTTACCTAATGAATGGATGAATGTGAATGGTGCTAATTTTGTATGTCTATATATATATATATATATAGAGAGAGAGAGAGAGATTCAAAATCAGATTTGAAGGAGAGCGAGTTGTGTGTGTTGTGTGTGTAATGAATGTTATATGAATAAGAGCAGATTGAGAAAGTGTTAAAGGGTAGAAATATGAAGTCCATTTGGTATTCATATTGATGAAGATATGCTACCATATATGAAGGTCAAATGCAAATATATTTATGAAAAATGGATATGAAAATTGAGACTTGAATGTTAAGAAAGATAGTACATTTTTAAAGTGAATTTACAGATAAGATTTTTGAAGAGAGGATTGTGTGAAAGGATATGTGATTGTTTGAATAGTTGTGTGGGATTAAAATATATATCAAATCTACACCTCCAAATTTGCATATGGAAAATAAGAAGATCATACTTAGAAATATAATGGAGATATAAAGGAGAGTTCATGTAGATATAGAAGAGTACTTTATGATCATATTTATGAAGACTATATGATGCAGATTTTACCAGACTTAAAAAGGAAGAAATAAATGAAGAAACACTTAATAAATAGCATAAACTGAAGCATATTGGAGAGAATAAAAAGGAAAAATTATAGAGAGAAAAAGGGCATATTTATGAAGAGAAAAAAGGTAGATCTATGAAAAGTAAAAGGGAAGATTCATGTGTGATTGCAAGAAAAGAATATGAGAAGATTTGATTCGTGAGAGAAGAAAGTACATGATTTGGATTAGATGTGAATTAAATATATTTGAGTAGAATTGTCCATTATCCATTGAAGAAGCAACATTGAAGGTGGAACATTATTCTTGAAGTTATTATTTTTTCTAAGTTGGTGCTTGGAAAGTGGGGGTTGGTGCCTCTAGTAGGTTGGTATTTTTGATCATCAAAGCTCACGCCTCTTCAATAGTCTTATGAGAAATTCAACGAGTGAGGGACAAATTGTGTCTCACTGAATACCTTTGGGTGTTTTATAGAAAGTTGGCTCTTCTTTGGGGTTTTGAGATAAGGGAAGAAGGAAATATAAATATAAAACATAAAAAGGCGATGTGCCAAAGCTTTTACAACATTTCAAACCCAAATCATTCCTATAATTGATATAAATAGAAACAGAACACCACAACCCCTCATTGTTGGAAAGAGAATGAATAGCAAAGGCTAACTTTAGGCACAATGCAAACTTTTAAATCTTTTCGTAGGTAGTGTTCATTAAGGTCTGATCAAACATAAAGATTTATTATGGGTAACAAAACAATATTTCATAAATCACATGAACTCTTCCTCCTAATACAATAGAGCATAACAAAATAACAACTTTTAGAAAAACAGAGAAGTCCAATGACATAGTCCAATTTTCTTAAGTCACTACTCTACTATACGAGCATAAAGCATAGAAATTTGCTACTTAAACTAACTAGATATAGCTTGCAAGACACAGTGGGGTATGTGCGGGATCATGATGGGCCAAAAATTGGCGATATGATGGGTAAGTGTAGGGTATGTGGTTGATGACTTTTTTTTTACCCAAAATTGATGAAACGAAAAGGGTTTTTAAAGGAGATTCTCAACTTTCCACCAATATAAATTATGCTTTACTTTGAATTTAATAAATAATTATTATTCATTTTCTATTTGAATTATGACTAAAGTCCTAATTGATAGGTTGATTGAAAAAAATCTATAGCTTTCAAACGGTATCACATTTTTTAAATCCAAAACATGTATCACATTCTATTATTTGCATACTATAGGATTAAAAAATAAAAATTGAATTTCGTGAAGTTTTGACGAAGTTAAGGTGGTCAAACATACAAGTTTTTATATTTTTTAAAATTTGTAATAAAAATTCATAATTAATTATTTACGTGGGAAAAAATTACAAAAAATATGTATCACATCGAGACATGAGTCCTCTACTTATATCTAAAATATTATTAAAATAATTATCATTTTATTATGGTTAGGGTGGTCAGATAGACACCTACTTCTTAGTTTTTCCCTAAAATTTAAGTACTACTACATTGAAATTTCAAAATTTCACCAAATAGATTTTATTATTTTTTAAATAAACCTAGTAGTTTAGAAACTACATTCAATTTTCTACAAATTCTATTCTTACATATTTTTGAAATAATATAAATAACTTATTCAAATTTTTACATCAAGATGCCTAACTCTGATTTTTCTAAATTTTTTGCCACTTAATGGCCTGTTTTTTCCATGATGATCCTACAAATACCCAGTGTTTCATTCCAAACAATAATATAATGAAATAAAACTTGAAAAAGGCCGTACACGCACAATCTCAACAATTTATCCTCAATAGTTAGTGCTTTTAAATATCAAATGAACTTTGGAATAGAGGTTAGATGCCCATCCAACAATAGTTTAAACCTTAATAAATATAACATGCCAAAATAAAGTAGTTCTGCAACTTGCTTTTGAAAATAATTCTAAAAACCCTAAGAAAACTAAAGAAACTTTTCTTAACAAAGAAACTGTCACTTGGAATCCAACCCTTCATTATGTCATCACTCTCCTCTTATAGCCACGAAAAGAAGGAAACACCACCTCAATACAAAAGTAAATTTTGCCAGATGCTGATACTTGATAGCTTGCAATCTAATTATAGATCCTTGGTTAGGCCGCAAAATATCTTTTCTCATTAATTCTTAGCTACTGCATTAATGTCCTTTTAGATATTTAACAAGGATGGAGGCCTATAAATGATCAAATCCTAAAAACAACAGCTTGGAAAAAGGATTCAACTGACCAATCACATCACCTCAAGGCACCAACTCAAAGCTTCTGTTCCAAGAACCAATAAGAGAAAGGTCATCAAGCTCTCACAATCTCCAAGAGATATCATCTCATAAGAGGCACAATCCTCCTATAGTAGAGAGATGACTCATCACGCAGTCAAAGATCTTATGTTTTCCAAAAGATGTTTTTGGAGAAAAATTCTACCATTTTGACACATCTCCTGAGCCCTCCTCCAAAAGGAAAATGATAAAAAGAAAGCCATGTAGCCACCATGTGGCACATTACCTATCTTTCTTACCGGCCCCTTTATTGACCTAAACACTTCCGCAACCAAAAAAAAAGGAAGCCAAAGATTGAAAGACTAAGGAAAAGAAAAATGTTTCATAGTTCTAGTGACTCACAGGGGCCTTCGCTTGCGGAGGTATGAAACTAACTCTCTGGAAACTCCTAAAGTTGAAGGAAGGAGGAGTGTTGCACCTACCATTCTACTTCAGTTGGTAAAGGCATACTGTGGATGAGCCTATATGCTTGATCAAGCTGCAAGACTTCTTTGAAACACATGACCCCCCACCTTACAGTAACCACTCCAAGGTAATGATAAAGACGAGAAAGGAAAAAAAATATCATGCTCAATCTCATTAGTTGCATGCACCATGCTTGAACTTGGGAGTTCTGCAGAATTCCGATCCTTTTGTTTGATAGATTATGTAATTTGTTCTACTATTTGACATCTTTTTCTAGGGAGAAAAGGGGAGGTAGCCTATAATTAATCAAAATATTGAAATCCTTTTTAATTTCTTCAACTCTCCTTGCCAACACCATCTAGCAATTCTTGCATTTTTTTGAAACCTTGTGAGAGTTTATAATCTCACTGGCCTTGATGGAAGCAGTTCTTCGGTCAGTAATTCTGACATCTTTCAGAACCTCTCGGAAGCCATGCAAAGTCTGGAAATGAAACTTTGTGATTCTGCCACTCAATAGTCACATGCATGCAGAATGTGATTGGCCATTGAGCCAGTTTTTCCATTTATTTCTCAGACATCCCTCAAGAATTGCAAAACAGGCCTGAGAACAAGAACTGTAGCTGTAATCCAATCCCAATGTGAAGATACCAATGTTTTTAGTAGTGGGAGAGACACATTCTTTTGAGTGACAGGAAACTCCTGATTGAGTTGAGTCTCTTTGGTTCTTGCATTCTCTTCTATTTGATCCTTTTCTTTGAGAGTATTTTCTAGCTCAGAGCTTATTCTTCGCATCTCTAGGTCACGGGTCTGCAACGCAAACACAATCTCTTATTTTTCTAGCTTCAATCTTTCCACCTCTTCTTGTGCCTTCTCAACACTGTCAAAAACTAGAGATCGAACATTGTCTAGCTCTTTCTGTAAGTTTTCATGAGCACTTTTGTACTCATGTTGGTATGATGCTGGGTGGCAAGGTTAAGTTTTAATCTCTCAATTTTGGCATGTATCCGAACTTGTTGGCTCTGTGCTTCTTCAAGAAATCTTGAGGTTTCCCCTTGCTTAGCTTGAATTTGCATTATGCGGGCCAACTCACATCCTTGGCCTTGATTTCAACCTGTAGCCTACCCACTATTTCCATTACATTAACCAAATTTGTATCACGCTTTTTTAACTTTAGGCCCAACCTTTCATAGTCTACTTATACCACCTATTGGGTGGTCTTAGCTAAGATCACTTTGTCGGATGGATGAGTTTCATTTAGATCTAGGCCCATTTTCTAGATGCTGTAATCCTCCATCTACATCTGCACCTCGGGCTTAGCCATGAGTGGAATTATGGTGTTCATCAAGAGAGAATTATTCTCCTCATTGTAACAAGCCTCAATTTTTTTGGTAGCTGACTACTCAACATTCTTTAGTAGTTGTCTCTGCTTAGCATTTCATCAAGCTAGCTTGGTTGCATTGAGATGATCCTAGAGGGTTTGAGGGACATTGACATTCAGTGCTATGATAAGGGCATCGAGAGGGAAACAAAAAAGGGTAACGAAAGGGGAAACCTCAGATGTATGACCATGCAGAGAGGCGAAAGGGAGTGTTATCATGGAAAAGGGTGGTACACCTAGTTGAGACCAAACAAGAGATTTTCCAGTAGGGGTGAATAGAGACACGGTTGGGCGAAAAGAGGTTTGATCAAAAGTTGATGGGATTGAAGTGGGGGTTAGCATGGATGTCTCAGCTCTTTCAAGAGGGGCACTTGATAGGGAAAACAAAGAGTTAGTAGCAGCTAAAATGGATGTTTCTCGCTCGACATGCAAGGTAATCTCGGGGATTTCGCTATGAACAGGAGGGGATGTATTCACAAAAGCTAGAGGATGGGACATGGATTAGGATTAAATTAATCAAGGGTTAATTAATTTAATGAGGGATTAGATGATGTGACAAATTTGACTTAGATTTATGGGTTGATTTAAATCAAAGATGAGAGGAATGTAGTTTTAAAGATAGTTAAATAATTTTTTTGATTTATTTAGCTAAAGGGGATGATGGTTAGATTAAATTAAATACTATTATAATTTATTTAATTTAATGAGATGACTTTAGAGATTAATTAAATAAAATTGATTTATTTAATTAAATAAAGAGCTGGGGTTAATTAGATCAATATTGATTGATTTAATTAACAAGAGAGAATGACTTAATCAGATAAATGATTTATTTAATTAAGAGAGGAAAATTGATGAATTTAATCAAATAAGGGTATTTGATTAAATTATTAGACTGAAGGATGATTAAGGATGAAATAGTGTTAGTAGTTGAGATCAAGCGTGTAATTCCAATCAATACATTTTACGTGTCTACATTAGTAGCTGAAGATTTCCAAACAACTGGTCCCATTGTGGAAGAGATTGTTGCAAAGATCCCTATAGTTCCATTTGTTGATAATGCTACTGGAAATCCACAAACCAACACTGTTGACAATATTTCTATCCCAGTTGACCCTCCTCCCAAAAATACAAATTGTCATCCCCCTAAGGCTGATAAAGGAAAGAGACGCATGGGGGGAGTAAAAATAAATGAAGGAGGTTCTTCTAAGAAGGACACACTACAGGATGAGTCTGTCCCATTAGTCGAAAGGTTGATGAAGGAAAATAAAGAGATGGAGAAAAGAATGAAAGAGATGGAACTAATTGTTGTAAATATTGAGATCAAAAGGAAACTTGGTTTTCTGGACTCCACTATAAAAGGTTCTATCCTTGAGACCCAAAGTCCCCTTGAGCCCACACATCATCCTCAAGTCCTAATACAAATGACAAAACACCATCTAGTGGAAACCCTTCTAGCTCATCCTCACAGCCTGAAGATAAGGCTAGAATAGTTCATTTCAATGATCAACATGATTCCCAACATAGAAGGTCTGGAAACAATAGTGATAGAAGAAGGGATCATGATAGCCAAGATGAGGAAGGACTTGGTTGGAGGAGATTGTTGCACACTGATAGGTATAGACAATTATGTTTTGAGAATATTCTTGGATATCCAAATCCAATCTCAGATAATGCAAGGAATCATTTACCCAAGTTTGTTGGAAATAATTCTCTCAGTGGTGAGGACCATCTAAAGGATTTCCAAAGTTTTGTGGAGTATTTTGAATTATGGGATGACAATGTGGCTATGAAATATTTTATGCAATCTTTAATGGAGGATGCTAGGGACTAGTATAGGAGCTTGCCTAATGCAAGCATCGACTCCAAGGATTCTTTCAATTGAATATTTATGGAACAATATGGAGACCAAACTGATCCTCGATTTAGGTTGAATGATTTCAACAACATTACAAACAAGAATAATGAACTGGCAATCGAGTTCAATGCAAGGTTTCAAAAGGCAATGTATAAAGTCCTTGCTTACTTAAGACCTAATGAAAAGTCATGTCTAGTTGTATATTAAAATGCATACGAATCAAAGATGTGTTATTTACTTAGAGATAAGAATCCATAGTACTTGAGAGAAGCTCACAAAATGGTAGTTAATATGGAGAATAATAGATGAGCATTAGGTAAAGTGGGAAGAAGGGATGACCCCAAACCTTTGAAGAACCCAAAGAGTTTGAATGAAAAGGCAGTCAAAGCTACAACCCCTAATTAATAATTAGATCAGTTTCTTAGTCTATTGCAAAAGGTGGCCAAGAATGATAAACCACAATTACAAAGAAAAGAAAGGCCACTGAGATTGTAGGAATAGATCCCTATCATACAAACTGGCACAATGGCAAGTTGGTTAACAATAATTAGAATAATATCCAAAGTACACCTGATCCCTTGCTGAAACATTCCACAAATATTACCGAAGACTTTCCTTAGTGTGGAGTGTGTCAAATGCCCCACTTTGCACAACAATGTGTTATTGCTAGATCAATGGAGGAATCACCAAAGGATCAAGGAGCTTATGATGCTTCTCCTGAACAAATCAGATCTTGGTTGTGAAGAATACTCCTCAAATGATGAACCTAACAGAAGTGATGTGGATCTTCAAAGGTAGGAGGTGAGTTCTTATCATCAACAAGTATTATTAGATGAAGGAGAGAATGACTGCACGGTCTACACTCTTGATTCAGATTTAATGTTTCTTTATGGAGGCCCTCAAACCAATAAATTGAACGGTACACAATTGCATTAGTTGCTAAGGTGAGAAATATATATCATTTAAGGAATACAACTATGGGTGGCAATTAGGGTACCTTGAGGAGATTTTTTGTTAAGGAAAACATTGCAAAAAAAAGGAACAAAGATAGAGAACAAGAAATAAGAGAAAAATCCCAAGGAGGGTAAAGAGATGAGAATTTGGGACAAAAAGGGTACTAAAGAAAAAATTGATGGTGAAGCTATGGTGCAGGAGCACCTAATACACACAGTTTCAAAATCCAACATTTTAAGGAGGGCATTCAGATATTAGGGGTACTTTGAGTCATTTAATCTCAAATAAGGCCTTTAAGCCCATTATTCATGTAATTATGGGTCTTTAATGATAGTTACTGCAAAAGAATGCAAAAGTTGCATAATGATGTAATATTTGTCAAAAATTGTCAAATTAGTGCAAAATTAAGCATTGTAAGGGTCTAGATGGTTGAATGATTAGTTAAAAGAATTTCCTAGTTGTTTTTTGGTTACAAAATGTATTTAAAGCCTCTTGAAGGCTCGAACAAAGTGTTGTTGAATCATTCTTGAAGGAATAAATCTATCAAAAGCTCTGTTTTTAGTAAATTTTTGTGTTTTCCTCTCTTTTCAGCTTGTGTACGGGTCTGTACAGCAGGGTTGTGTTCATTAGTGATTGGGAATTCTCTTTACTATGGTGTTCTCTCTATTTCAAATCCTTTCTTGAAGAGTAATGTTTTGATTTGAGTGAAAATGAGGTTGATTCTTGTGGATTGGTTATATAACATGGTATAGGGGTTTGAGAGCCAAAATGAGCCATAGAGGCCATTCCACCCTTCTGTGAATGCTATACCTAGGTGGAATGGGCCTTGTTAGTCTAGGAATAGTACTAGGTAGGTTTTTTTATATTTAAAGATTTGTGAAGGGAGAAATCCTCGTTGCCCCTGCATAAAGACAAATTTTGTGCCTTTTAAGCATAGCTAGGGTATGGTTTTTAAAGATTTACAAAGAGAATAGGCTAGAACTTGTTTGTTCATGAGTGGTTAGGTGTATTTCGATGTGTTTGGAGTGTATGAGAGGTTGAGAAGGCTAGGTGTGAGAAATAGGTTGAAAACCCCATTGGAAAGGGTTGGAAAAGTGTGAAAATGAGGTGGTTTAAAAAGGAAGTGTGTGTAGAACTTGAGAGCATTGTAGTATAATGATGTTTTGAGAATTTTTAGGTAGAAACATGAAGGATTCAAGTTGTTTTAGGTCACTAAGTGTTCTAGACATGGGAAAATCAATAAGCCCTGGGTGAAATGGTGAAAAATGAGGGTTTAAGGGAAATGGATTTAAGTGAGAGTGTGAAGCCCTGAAAGTTGGAAAATCCTTAGTTTTGAAGGATGTTTTAAGAATTTTTTGAGGTTTTATAAACTGGTTGCAAGTTTAATAGAGGGTTCCTTTGCAAAAGAGGGCTAATTAGAGCCCGTTTTAGCCTAAAAAGTCAGATTGAGTCTTGATGCTCTGAAGCACCCTATGGTGGGTTTGTGATATGTTTTGTAATAGGTTATTGGGTCCCTAGAAGTGTAAATAATTTGTGAGTTTGTTTGGTTTATTGTATGAAAAGGTCTAAAAACTAGTCTTGGAGTCCTACTAGGAAATGGTGGTTTGAGAAGGTGAACCTGCATTCAGAAGTTCTTGGGGTTTTTCTTGGAAAATATGCCTCAATCTCACAGGTTGAAACCTCTGAGAAAGCTTTGTCGTTGTGACATTTCTGTTGTCTGGCCAACTGGCAGTTTACCTTGCGTTTTGCTCATGTCACCAAGATAATGCTTTTGTCTTGCCGAAGAAGCCTATCACTGTGACTTGTGGCCTTCGCTGTAATCTCCTACCGAGTGGAATGTCTCGGCGACATAATGGTTTGTTATCGGGCTTCAAGGAGACTCATGACGACTTAGAGTCTTCGGGATAACAAATGGATTTGGCTGGAAGTCATGGCGACCAGGAGAAGTCTCATCGATAATCTGGTTCAGGGTGACTTGAACTCTCGAGAAGATCTCTTGGTGATTGGGGAATGTCTCACCGACGGTATACACTCAGGCTAACTCAAGAGTCTCGGTGAGAAGTCTTGGCAATGATAGGGAGTCTTGCCGATATCGACATGACCTTCGGTCTATCTGGCCGATGAACAAATCTATATGACTTGTTCCTATCAGCATGATCTCTTGGCGACCGAGAGATGTCTCAACGATAGTGTTAGGGGTCATCCGTGTAACGTATTGTTTCAATATGATGTCTCATCGAATATTGAAAGTCTCACCAACAGCATGTGGGGTCATCAATTCGGTGTGACTCTTGGTGAACAGTTGTTTCAGGATAACATGGAAAGCCTCGGTAAATGTCTTACCGAAGGTTGATTCTCTCACCGACAGTGGAACACATCGATATGACTTAAAGGCTTCGGTATGAAGTCTTGGTGAAAGCAGTAAGTCTGGCTGACAAGATTGAATCGGGGTGACTTGGAATCTGTGGGGTGATGTCTTGGCGAAGAGCAATTGTCTTGCCAATGGAATCCTAACTTCGGGGTAACTCTTTGCGACTATTGTTTAGAGTTCGGTATAACATGAAGCTCGGTGTGAGGTCTCGATGAAAGATGATAGTCTTGCCGATGAGAACATTCGCATCTATGTGACTTGAAGGCCTTGGTGAAACCTCTTACCGATAGTGTTGGTGGATGAGTTCAACTGGAGGTCGGTGAGAGGTCTTGTCGATCATGCCGATAAGGTGACTCTTGCCAATAGATGGATGCCGATAAGAATACAATGGGTTTTGGCATGACTTGAAGACTCGATATGATCTCTCAGTGAATGACTAAAGTCTTGGCAACTAAGGAACACTTCAGAATGACTTATGAGCTCGATGTGATGTCTCATCGAATGGTGATTGTCTTGCCAATGAGAATGCTGAAATCGGTATGACTTGTGGATATCGGTAGAACCTCTTGCCGATGGAGACAACTCTTGGGGACAACATGTAATCTGGTCTTGTGCCATCGGGGAGACACTTCTAGTGTCTCACTGACATGCGACACAAGTTGATCGATGTTGACCGAGTGAAGGTTGTCTGACATGGTGCGATGTGGAACAATTTGAGAAAGCAGAAGTGAACCGTTTGTTGAACCATTTCTATCTGGAAGTTGGAAAACTAAAGCACGAGGAAGTGGAAACATCTGATGATGCTGGGCTAGATGACTTGTGAGTTCTGGTCTGACAGTTGGAAAAGAACGATTCTATAGAGCCTTTAGAGAATGAATATATATAGGTATGCATTGGACATTTTGAGGTTGATGTTGAAGAGTCGAGAGCCAGAGAGAGATCGATAGAGAAAGGCCGAGTGGCTAGCTGATAGGACGAAGCCATGAGGCCGAGGCAGAGAGTGAGAGAGGTAGAGTTATGCTGTTGGAATCTCTCCTAATCATGAATGCCATGTTTGATCTCTCAGGGATAGTATGTTACCAGTTGTATCCAGAATGAACAAGATGAATCTCTGAAGAGGCTATGAGCCTAAATTTGTATTGTAACCATTTCTATTGCTGAATAATATAATGGCTCGATCTTTGGAGTTTGGGTTTTTTTATCCGAAAGGATTTTCCCCACGTAAATCTTTGTGTTCTGGTTTTTTGTTTCATCTTTCATGTATGCTGGTTCGTGTAGTAGAATCTGTTAATGCTTGTTGTTGAATTTACATGTGTTTCTCTTAGATGGATCAATGTAGGAAATGAAGTGTGTCTGTTCTGCATTTGGACATAGTTGTTCATGTCTTTGAGGCAACCTAATTGAAAATTGAAAGTTACGGAAGGAACTACTGCCTGGAGTTTTCATAAGATGCGCTCCTAGATTTCCTTTCAATTGGTATCAAAGCGTTCTTTTTGTTGCTACTTTTGGGTATTTCTCTTGTGAAGATTTCTCAGTTTGATTGGTTGGAGGAAATCTGGAGGAATGGACTGATTTATTGATTATTTGATGAGTGGAAGCCTTGTGGTATTCTGAGACAACATGCAGCTTGAAGGATGGTCAAGATGGAAAAGGGAGTTGATCATGTTTTGATCTGTGTCTCTTGGCTGGTAGAGGTATAACCTTTGAGTATGAGGTGGATTTTCTTACTCTGTGGCTATGTAGCAGTAAAGCTTTCATATTGGTGTCTATGTGATAGGCTCCTGGGTGATATGGAGAAGCCTAGATTGTTTCTTAGTCATGGAAGAGAGTGCTTATGCTAGGTGATGGTTCCTGGTGTTGGAAAGCACTATTTCCTATTAACCTCGAATGCTTGAAGGCTATGGAGTTAATCATTAGATGATTTGCAAGCTTCTAAAATAGCCTTTCTCTCTTTCTTGGATGCATGTACATGGTGGTGGTTTAAAGTTGGCCTGAAAGGGGCCTAGATTCTCTTGAACTGTTGTTTTCTTTCTAAGGATGATTTGTACTTGCATGGCTTTGTAGTTTTGCAGGTTTTACACGGTTAAGCAAAACTTGTGATCATGTGGAGTTGCTGTTAAGCTATTGTCTAGACACTGGCCCTTTGGGGTGTTGCTGGATGAGATAATTGTAGGTCTACTTGCATGCTTGGTGCATGGTTTTGAGGAGGTATGAATCTTTCTCTACATGGGAGTGTTTGTAAGTGTTTTGTCACTCATAATTCTTGTAGTAATGCTTGTGGGGTCCTTGATTATGGTGCTTGCTGTGGACATGATTGGAAAATAAGATCTAGCATGATTTGATGTTTAAGTCATGTTGTCTACGTGGTTATTCTCTTTGATATCTCAGTGTTGCATTTTTCAATGTGATTATGGGTTTGCATGTTCGATGTTTGTGCTCTACGAGTTATGCAATTGGTGGATTAGCTACCCATTGGCTACAGTGAGATAACTTGGATGTGGACTATCTTTATCCACAAGGTTGATTCATTGGTGGTGAAGATTTGTTAGCTGGCCTTGTCTGTGGTCACTTGTGCATTGGTGTGATTGTTGTGAGATGAGAGGATGGATATTCTTGAGTACCTGAATAGTCAGTTATGGGAACCTGTAGCAGGTGGTCATGATGCTTGGAGAGCTCGGTTCTCACATTTCAGTGGGAGCTCTAGTAGTGACTGTGGATTCATCACATGGTGGTGAATGGTCTTCTTTAATGTTGTAGAAGGGTTCCTTTTGCTTTTGCATGGACATTATTTGAAGATGTGTAACATCTTGGAACCATGGAGGACGCTTGGATTTTTTGGCTAAGGTGTTGGTGGTGCTTGACAGGTGATGTTGTTCTTAAGTCTATTTTCTTTATGTCATGGTATACTCTTGTTTGTGCACTGGAGTTTTGGCATTGTGTATTGTACTTGAGACAGTGGTGGAGTCATTTGAAGCATGGTATCTCCTATGGGGATGTGTAGATCATGGTGTCATGATAAGTTCCTGATTCAGATGATTGGAGCTTTGACAATGGTCTGGTAATTCTTTGTGTATTGGGTGCTTTGATTGCTTGCTTGGTAATTCATGATAGTGTAGTAATGCAGATGGAGTTTAGCATGAGATGATCGGTTGCTAGTACTCATGGATACATGAAGAATAAGGTGAGGCTATTTTTCTCTTATGAGAGAAGTGTTGCTACTTGTTACTCTTGTTAAAGTTTTTTAGCAGAAAGTCCTAGAAGCCTACACCTTGGTTGAACATAAGTTCAATTAGAGACCTATGAGGAGATTGCTCTTGGATTAGTTATGATGGCTTATATCTGAAAGGAAGAGTATTCTTGTTCCCACTCTTGGTCTACTCGGTAGTTTATCTGAGAGGTATTTGGCTCATTATATCTTTCAGATGTATTTAAGTTCATTTTCATGTTATGGATCTTGAATTACTGTTTAACATTTGGTTCTGGAGGATTCATAGTGGAAGTTGTATAGGTTGTATTATCTCCTTGAGCTTTTGTGTTATGTCATTTACTGATGAGAATTGGTAGGAGATGATATATGGGCTGATTTCCTAAAATAGGAAATGTTTTAGCTTGATCTTCTTTGAGCGGTTTACATCCATGTTTTTAAAGTTGGTTTGATCTTTGTGATTGAACGGATGGATGTTGTTAAGGTTTTCTTTTGGGATGTGAAGAAGATCATCCTTGACACAGCTGGCTATTAGAAGTGTATCTAGGAGGATGTTTCTACAGGAAGTTGATGGGCGGTGTTTCTCTCTGTGGCCGTGAAGGTTTGTGATGAGAGAAATGTTTCTTGTAGCAGTTTGTTGCAAGTTGTTCATGTCATTGTGGATATTTCCTTGGTACTATAGGGTTACATTTTCTATGTGCTGGTATTGGTAGGCTTGCGATGCCTTCTGATCTTTCAGATCTGGATTTCTCAGGTAGTGGGAGTTCCTGTATGTGTCTTGTCTTCTTCGACTGGTTGACACTGGAACTTGTATTTGTTGTTAATGGATTGGCAGAAGTTTACTAATGGTGATACCTTTAAGGTATGTGAGATTGGATGGTATAGCACGAGCTGTGGGTGCTATTTTTAGTCGTGTGGGTTATCAGTTGGATGGAAGCAGTCAGTCTGATTATTGTTCTAACTGATGTGTTGTTTATCTTGTTTCTAGAGAATGACTTCACTATTGTGTTCTGATTGAAGCTTTGAAGCTGATATTGCTTTTGTATAGCGATTGAGCATAGTGAAGTGGTAGCAGTATCTTGTTGAAGATATCATTGGGATCTTTTTTGCTTGTGTTCATTGGAATGGTGCTTATACACCTTGGCTTTGTATCTTTCTTCCACACATGGAAGATGACAGGATTGTTGTCTGAATGGTGAAAATCTTGGATGTTGGAGCATAATTCTTGATGGAGCATGAGAGCATGTTTAAGGTCTATGTAGTTTCCTGGAGGCTGTGATTTGTTGCTTTTCGGTTGCCTTGTTAGATAGTGAGTTGCAGTTGGATGCCTGGTCTTTGTTACAGATTATCTTGTGGACTGTTATCTATGGAATCTTGTTGTTTGGGTGTCTTGAGTATGGTAGGGTTTGAACTAATGGAGTCATTGTGATCTTAGTTTCTGGTTGCTTTGGAGGTGTCTGTGTGATCTTCGTCAAGTGGGAGATTGTTGGAAAATATGCCTCAATCTCACAGGCTAAAACCTCTAAGAAAGCTTAGTCATTGTGACATTTCTGTTGTTTGGCCGACTGGCAGTTTACCTTGTGTTTTTCTCATGTCGCCAAGACAATGCTTTTGTCTTGCCAAAGAAGCCTATCGTTGTGACTTGTGGCCTTCGCTGTAATCTCCTACCGAGTGGAATGTCTCAGTGACATAAGGGTTTGTTATCGGGCTTCGGGGAGACTCATGGTGACTTAGAGTCTTCGGGATAACAAATGGATTCGGCAGGAAGTCATGGCGACCAGGAGAAGTCTCATCGATAAGCTTGTTCGGGGTGACTTGAACTCTCGGGAAGATCTCTTGGTGACTGAGGAATGTCTCACCGATGGTATACACTCGGGCTAACTCAAGAGTCTCGGTGAGAAGTCTCGGCGACGATAGGAAGTCTTGCCGACATCAACATGACCTTCGGTCTGTCTGGCTACTGAAGAAATTTGTATGACTTGTTCCTATCGGGATGATCTATTGGTGACCGGGAGATGTCTCAGTGATAGTGTTAGGGGTCATCGGTGTAACGTATTGTTTTGATATGATGTCTCATTGAATATCGAAAGTCTCACCGACAGCATGTGCGGTCATCAGTTCGATGTGACTCTTGGCGAACAGTTGTTTCAGGATAACATGAAAAGCCTTGGTAAGATGTCTTGCTGAAGGTTGATTCTCTCGCAGACAGTGGAACACATCGATATGACTTAAAGGCTTCAGTATGAAGTCTTGGAAAAAGCAGTAAGTCTGGCCGACAAGATTGAATCAGGGTGACTTGAAACCTTCGGGGTGATGTCTTGGTGAAGAGAAATTGTCTTGCCGATGGAATCCTGACTTTAGTGTAACTCTTGGTGACTGTTGTTCGGAGTTCGATGTAACATGAAGGTCGGTGTGAGGTCTTGATGAAAGATGATAGTCTTGCCGATGAGAACATTCATGTCTATGTGACTTGAAGGCCTCGGTGAAACCTCTTGGTGACAGTTGAATGTCTTGGCGATAGCGTTGGCGGATGAGTTCAACTAGAGGTCGGTGAGAGGTCTCGCCGATCATGCCGATAAGTTGACTCTTGCCGATAGATGGATGCCGATAAGAATACAATGGGTTTCGGCATGAATTGAGGACTTGATATCATCTCTCAACAAATGACTAAAGTCTTGGCGACTAAGGAACACTTCAGAATGACTTATGAGCTCGATGTGATGTCTCATCGAATGGCGATTGTCTCGCCGATGAGAATGCTGAAATCAGTATGACTTGTGGATATCGGTAGAACCTCTTGCCGATGGAGATGACTCTTGGCGACAACATGTAATTTGGTCTTGTGGGATCAGGGAGACACTTCTAGTGTCTCACCAACATGCGACACAAGTTGATTGATGTTGACTGAGTGAAGGTTGTCTGACGTGGTGAGATGTGGACCAATCCGAGAAAGCAGAAGTGAACCGTTTGCTGAACCGTTTCTTTGTGGAAGTTGGAAAACTAAAGCATGAGGAAGTGGAAACATCTAATGATGCTGGGCTGGATGACTTGTGAGTTTTCATCCGATAGTTGGAAAAGAATGATTCTATAGAGCTTGCAGAGAACGAATGTATATAGGTATGCATTGGACATTCTGAGGCTGATGCTGAAGAGCTGAGAGCTAGAGAGAGATCGATAGAGAAAGGTCAAGTGGCTGGCTGATAGGCCAAAGCCATGAGGTCAAGGCAGAGAGTGAGAGAAGCAGAGTTATGCTACTAGAATCTCTCCTGATCATGAATGCCATGTTTGATCTCTCAGGGATAGTATGTTACCAGTTGTATCCAAAATGAACAAGATGAATCTCTGAAGAGGCTATGAGCTTGAATTTGTATTGTAACCATTGCCATTGCTAAATAATACAATGGCTCAATCTTTGGAGTGTGGGGTTTTTTATCTGAAAGGATTTTCCCCATGTAAATATTTGTGTTCTAGTTTTCTATTTCATCTTTCATGTCTGTTGGTTTGTGTAGTAGAATCTGTTAATGCTTTCTATTGAATTTACATGTGTTTCTCTCAGATGGATCAATTTAGGAAATGAACTATGTCTATTCTGCATTCGGACATAGTTGTTCATGTCTTTGAGGCAACCTAATTGAAAATTGAAAGTTACCAAAGGAACTACTGCATGGAGATTTCATAAGATGCGCTCCTAGATTTCCTTTCAGTTTTGAAGGTGTGTTATCCTTGTTATATTGGGAAATATAATCTTTTTAGATGCCTCTTAGGGTCTTGGAGAAGGTCTAAAATAATATTACGGTGGTTGAGCCATTTGGGTGCCTTGTGCACTGAAGTAGCAAACTAGTGTTCTAAGAGCTGTTTTGCATCAAGTTATGAGTTCGAGGTTTGAGGTATCCTTTGTTCTGCATCAAGCTAATCATCAAGTTGAAAAGGACAAATATGTGAAACCCAATGCTGAGAAGGTTCAAGGGCAAGGTGAGAAGGTAATTCCTCAAGAATTCATAATCCTAAGTTACCAAATTATTCTCTAGTATATATGTTTTACGTATTACCTCAAGTTAAAGTAACAGTCCCATTCCTAGAAATGATGAGAATAGATGAACACAAGAATAATATTGTTGCTCTTATCAATAGTATTATTGCTAGTGGGAAGGATAAAATGGTTGATTAACATGAATCAAGTAGCAGTGAAGAGAAGAATGTTGAGGTCAACATTGTGATCAATGAAAATCCTGAAGTATATTTGGGAACCACCATCACTACCAATCCAAGCCAGGTCAATCCATTTTTCTAAGCTTGATCATTGATGGTAAATTGTTAAAAAATTGCATGATAGACTCAGGAGCCTCAAATAATGTAATGCTAGTAAAAAAAATGGAAAAAATGGGCTTAAAGGTTGATAGCACATATGGGAAGTGCTATGCTATGGACTCAAGGGAAGTGCCTATCAAAGGGGTAATTAATAAGGTTCCATATAAATTGGTAGCCTTCCTTGAGAAGGAGTTGTTTATGAGTATCACAATGGTGGACATTCCACCAACTTATGGGATGTTATTGTCAAGACAATGGAGTGATTCCATGGGTGACAATATTTAGTGTGACCTATCATTTGCAACTTTTTCAATTGATCAAAAAGATGTTAAGATTGCAAGAGAACCAAGGGTCTCCCACATTATTGAATATGTTGAGGAGCCTAAAGAGACAACAATAATTAACTTTGTAGAAACTGGTTTAGACACTTTCTGAGTGGAAGAGTTGAAGCAAGAAGAAGAAGAAGTCAAGCCTACACCGATTGACAAGAAGGTCCTAGAGACACCTCAAGTAGACGCTCTTTGTACTATGTACTTTGATGGAGCCTATTCAAAGGAGGGCTTGGGTGTAGGGGTTATTCTCATCTCTCCACAAGGTAAAACCTTTAAGTACTCCTTGTTGCAATTTTCATCTACAAATAATGTTGCTAAGTATGAGGCTTTATTACTTGGGTTGAAATTAGCTTCCAAAAATGGAATTAAGTTGTTAAAAGTGTTGGGGGATTATAAGTTGGTAGTTTCCCAAGTTAGGTTCTAGATTTGTTACTAAAGATAAAAGGCTTAGAGAATATAGGAATGAAATTTGGGATACTATTGAGGCCTTTGATGCCTTTGGCATAGATTGGATAGAAAGGGGACAAAATGTTAGGGTAGACTTATTAGATAATATTGTTGTTAGATTAGATGATGTTACCTTTGATTGTGTCTCACGAATAGAAGTACAGACTCGGCCTGCAGTACCTGACAACATTTGTAATTGGCAAGTGTTTGATGATGACAATGACATTTTGAAATTCTTGCATTGCATTGACTAATATGAAAGCCAAGAGATTGAATTTGGCTCATATGTGGTTGAATTTGATGGGAAAGAGATGTTATTTGGGAATGAGATAATTTAGTTAAAGATAAATAAGATTCCCAAAGGACAAGTCACACTAGAGAGGGTCTTTGATGGCCCTAACAAATCAAATGTTTAGCAACCATCTTCCCATAAGGAATATTTAGAGAAGATAAATTTAAGGACAAAAAATTCTCCTAAAAGGGTGTATATAGGTAAAAAGAAGAAACCCCATGTCAGGAGTATGTTAATTTCCTTGTTGAGGAAATACTAGCATGTGTTTGCATGGTCATATGGTGACCTAAAGGCTTACAAGGAGGACCTTTTCCAACATGAAATTCCTTTGAAACCTGATGGAAATCCTTTTAGAAAAAAGTAGAGGACAATTAATGCTACCTTGCAGCCGAAGATACAAGAGGAGCTTAGAAACTTGAGAGATGCTTGTATCATCAAACCCATTAGACATTCATCATTGGTTTCAAATTTAGTTTCTGTCAGAAAAAAGAATGGTTATATCAGGCTATGTGCAGATTTCATAAATCTTAATGAGGAATCTTTAAAGGATAACTATCCCCTACCTAATATGGAGGCCATGTTGTAGAAAGTCACTAGGTGTGAGCTAATTTCAATGATGGATGGATTCTTAGGATATAATCAAGTCATGGTGAGAGAGTGTGAACAATACAAAACTACCTTCACTACACCATGGGGGACCTACGTATATGTAAGAATGCCATTTGGCCTGATTAATGTTGGTGCTACATTCTAAAGAGCCATGGATGTGGATCTTGTAGATTTTATTGATCTTTTCCTTGCTATATATCAAGATGATTTGATTACTCATAGCAAAAAGGAGGAAGATCACTATTCTCATTTAGAAAAAATATTCATTAGAGCTTTGGAATATGGGATCTCTTTGAATCAATGTGATTTTGGAGTCAAAGAAGGTAAGTTGTTAGGGCATAATGTTTTGAAAGATGGGATCATGATTGATCTTGAACATACAGTAGCCATAGATAAGATCACACAACCTAGGAATGTGAAGGGGATTCAATCTTTATTTGGGAAAATTAACTTTGTGAGAAGATTTGTTACTAACTTTGGTGAAATTGTTAGGCCCATTTCCAAAATGTTGAAGAAAGGAGAAATGGTGGTATGGATAGAAGAACCTAGTAAGGCTTTTCAAGCCATAAAGGATTCCATTAAGGAGGCCCCTATCCTCAAGTATCCATATTATACAAAGCCCTTCCAGCTATTCACCTTTGCCTCATTGCATATAGTGGCAGGCGTATTACTACAAAATAATGATGAAGGCATTGAGCATCCTATTGATTTCTTTAGCAAGTCCTTGGAGGCTGTTGAGCTTAAATATGATGCCACAGAAAAGAAAGCTTACGCCTTGGTAAAGGCTGTAAAGAATTTTAGACTGTATTTGACTAGAGCAACTATTATAGCTTATGTTCCAAGTGCATCAGTTAAAGACATTTTCACTCAACAAGAGACCATAGGTCAAAGGTGTAGATGGATCAATAGGATCCAAGATTTTAACATAGATCTCCAAATTACAAAATTGGTGAGGGGTCAAGCTTTGGGAAAGTTGATGGCTGAAACCAAATTAGAAGCCAATCAAATTAATTAAGTTGAACATGAGAATGTTACACCCATATGTGATATGCAGACTTCTGGATGTTACTGATGAATTTTTGAATATCTATAGACCATGCAATGCCCTGAAGGTATGCCTCACAATGAGAAAAGAACTCTGAAGTTGCAAGAAATCAAGTATGTTATTATCGATGGTGAACTATGATGGAGAAGCCCTGAAGGTCTACTGCTTAATTGTGTAGATGGGGATCAAGAAAAATATCTGCTGATCAAAATGCATAAAGGAGCTTGTGGAGGTCATTACATGGCCAACACCACTACCCATAAGATATTGAGAGTAGGGTTTTGGTGACCAACTATGTTCAAAGATGCACACATATTTGTAAAGAAACGTGATGCTTGTCAGAGGTTCACTGGAAAATTAAAGTTTTTAGGAAACTTACCATTAAGGTTGGTTTCAACACAAGCTCCCTTTCAATAATGGGGCATTACTTTTATTCAAGTAATGTTTGAGAATTCTAGTGGAGGACATGCCTGGATTCTAGTTACAACTTATTACTTTACAAAATGGGTTGAAGCCATTCTTACTAAGAAGGCAACTAGTAAAGTTGTCATTAATTTTTTGATGAACAATATTTTGAGTAGGTTTGGAGTTCCTAAAAGAATTATTTCTAATAACACCATGTGTTTCAGGTCTAAGGAATTTATTGATTTTTGTAACTAGCATGGCATAAGCGTATCTTATTCATCCCCATATCATCCCAAAGGGAAAGGGCAAGCTGAGTCCAACAATAAAAGCCTTATGAAGATTATCAAGCAGGTGATTGAGAAGAACAAGAAGGTCTGGGACTCGAAGTTGCAACTGGCATTATGTGCTAACAGGAACACTATGAAGAAAGTCATTAGACAATCCCCTTTCAATTTGGTGTATGGGTTTGAGGCTAGAATACCACACAATAATATGATAAAAATGTATAAATTTGTCCAGGATTATGATACTCATATTTGTGATGTGATGCACCATAGGATGGATGAGCTAATTAAGCTTGAAGAAACTAGAAGAGAAGCTCATAAACGAAATGAGAGGCTCCAGCTCCAAGTTAAACATCTATATGAAAAAAGGGCCATTAAAAGGAAGTTTGAAGTGGGATGTATGGTCTTGATGTGGAATGCAAGATTGGAAGTTTCATCCCCTACGGCTTGGGCCATATCTGACTGCAGATACACATGGGGAAGACTCATATTTCTTGCAGTCCCTAGTAGGTGAACTTCTGGAACTGCCAATACATTGACACTTCCTGAATCCCTATTTCTCATGAAATAGGTTATTTTTCCATGTACATTGTATACTTTTGTAAATGTTGTACATAGGCTTCGTTTGTTTTCTTTCTACTGTCTCTACTTTCCTTGTCTAGGCAAGCTCGTGGGTTTTTTGAGTTCCTCTGTGTTGGTCTGGGTATGTGCAGATTCATCATGGAAAAAATAGGCCCTTAACTGGCAAAAAATTCAAAAAAATCAGAGTTAGGCAACTTGACATAAAAATTTGAATAAGTTATCTATATTATTTACAAAATATGTAAGAATAGAATATGTAGAAAATTGAATTTAGTTTCTAAACTACTAAGTTTATTTTTAAAAATAAAAATCTATTTGGTGAAAATTTGAAATTTCAATGCAAGAGTACTTAAATTTCAAGGAAAAATAAGAAGTCGGTGTCTCCTAACCACCCTAACAACAATAAAATGATAATATTTTTTCATAATATTTTAGATATAAGTAGAAGACTCATGTCCCAATGTGATGCATATTTTTTGTAATTTTTTCCAAGTAAATAATTAATTATGAATTTTTATTACAACTTTTAAAACATATAAAAACTCGTATGTCTAACCACCTTAACTTGGTCAAACTTCATGAAATTCATTTTTTATTTTTCTAATCCTATAGTATAAGCATAGAATGTGATGCATGTTTTAGATACAAAAAATATGATACCTTTTGAATTCTATAGATGTTTTTAAATTAGCCTATCAATTAAAACTTTAGTCGTAATTCAAATAGAAAATGAACAATAATTATTTATTAAATTCAAAGTAAAGCATAATTTATATTTGTGGAAATTTGAGAATATCCTTTAAAAACCTTTTTCATTTCATCAATTTTGGGTTAAAAAAAGTCGTTAGCCACATACCCTACAAATACCCATCATATTGCCAATTTTTGGCCCATCACGATCCTACACATACCTGTCTGCTTCACCAAGAAATCTGTTTCTCACCATACCCACCAAGGGTATGCATCCCCAAGCATGAGCCACTGATAGAGCTCTTAAGATTTCAAAATTTTGGGCTCATTTTGTGCTTCATAGTGGCCCATCACATATATGTCCATGGGTGGGGTTTAGGGTTCTAGCACTATGACCTTGCCTTTAAATCCCTTGCATTTGAAGCCTTGAATGTTTTAATTTCTTGTTGACCTAATCTACCTAGCTGCTGGTTGATCAACTCATAACTTAGGCCATAGTAAACATCCTTTTACCAACCCCTTTCAATTAGGTTTGTTGGTCGCCCAAGTTTTATGTCGTCACTTCAATAATGCCTAAGGTCAAGCCAAAATATTTTTATAAAACTTTCCTTAGCAAAGTATACGCCTTGAGGGTCAAAACCCGTTGGCCTAGTTAGGGCCCCATTTTCAACTAACCTTATGGGAATGTGCAAAAATATCATGTGTTGGATCTAAAGGTGATATCCTGACTACCCATCGCACACCACGCATGAGTTGAATAATGCTCGCTAGAATGTATGTGAGGTTCGCGATTGTGTGACACATGTCCTTACCATGGAGGGGCCCAGTCTGTTCACATCACACCCGACACTAAGTACTTTTGAGATCAAAGATCTACAAGCATCAAGGTTAAATCTTAGCTTCCATCGTACACCTCACAATGTTAAATTAATGCTCATTGGGAGACGTGTGAGGTCCGCGATTAGATGACATGTGTGTTGTTCTGTCTGCTAGGAAAAGAAGTGAAGCCCATAAGAAGGAATGACATGGATTCTAGTTAGCACATTCTCATTAGCTGATGAGTTGGCAAACCATTGTGGAGTAAATTCAAACTCTATTAACTCAATCTAAGTCACTCATCATGCCATCTCAGAAGGAAATCAATGATTGCTATTTGAAAACAAACACATGGGCATTAGAGCCATTTTTCTTCATGCAAGCAAGCAGTAATGACTGAAAATACATTAGCAATTATTGTAAATGGGTCATAAAATACATAAAATTGATTTCCTCACATTATTGGATATTACAAGCTAGTGCAGAGCAACTGGTAGATTGATCAATTTTTTTGAGCTGAGACATGAACAAATTAGGGTTCTTGCAAACGCAAAAATCCATGAGTACAATTGAAACTAAAATTTGTGCTTTATTTCAAATTATCTTGAATTAGGGTAGGTGGTGATTATTTTCTTCCAATTGATTTAGCCTACATTCTTTAATTTCTTTATTGCATTAAAATTATGTATAAAACTATTTCCCTCGGTCAAATTTGTTCAATTTTGCATCTTTTAATCTCACCCTAAGCTGCTAATTGAAGGAATTAGGTTTTGAGCTTATTTCTATTAGAACCCTAGTCCATTGCAAATCTTCCTGAGTATCCATTGCTCCCAAAACACAAAAGTCTCATTTTGTAACCTTAGCTAGGTTACTCTTTGATGACATTGTCGATGAGCTTAAACCCTCGATCAACAAAAGAAATCAAGGAGTAGCGATATATTATGTCCCTAGAATTTATGAAGGATTACAAGACAAGCAGGCTTGGATCAAGGATGCTAAATTTCCTTATACTGGTTGGAAAATGTTTAGAAACTATTTTGGGAACATGAATTGTGAGTATCCCATTTTCCATACGTGGAGATTAGATATGGGGAAACTTGTAGGCCCAAATGTATATGTGGATGTGGGCTTGGTCAAAGATATTGCAGCTAGATATGATCTTGTGTCCAGAATTGTTATGCCATGTAATGGTGCTAAGGTGGTCAAGATTACCAAGGAAGAGATTATAGAACTTTTTAAACTACAGGAGTGGAATGAGGATATGGTCCCCATTGACCTTGACACCTTCTAAAAATAATGTGAGAAAACCAAAGTATTGTTCTAAACTACAATGTTGCTAATGCACAGTGCTTCAACTCGATATGGGAAGAATAAGAAGAAAATTAAGATTGGAAAAGATGAGAAGGAACCTAAGTTTCCTTTGAATTACTTTACCCACTACTTCAAGAAGACTATAGATGCTCCTTGTATCAAATTATTGGTTTTGACACACCTAAAACTATACCAATTAAATATCCATACATGGAAAGAAATATTCAGTATGCAACCTTTAATGTGGTCTATGATTTTACCACTTATCTAGTAGAAAATATGCACAAGCACTTGGTTGAGCTTAAGGGAGGAAAGCATTAGGTGAAATTCTGGTGGTATTCTTGTTTGATTCATATAATTTTATACAAGCAAGAGAAGTATTTTGGGGAAGACATGTCTTTGAAGAAGGTGGATGGTGATATTGAGCTACCAGTCAAATGTTGGACCCAAATCTTGGATATGGATGATTAGAATTTTGATTACCTAGTCTTCCATAATGTTTTTGCATCCAATCTGAAGAGACTTATGTTCTTGATCTTCCAAGGATCCCTAAAGATATTCATGATTTCCTAAGGCCCATGGAAAGGAGGCTTGAACTGAATATAACCCATAATTGGGGAGACACCATTGCATATCTAGACAGAACTATATTCAGGGTGTATGGAACTACTATTTACCCTTTTGTGCTACCAAGAGATGTATCTCTCAAGATTGGATTTATAGAAATCATGAGACAGTTGGTTGGATCCCAAGATTGTCACTTCCCAAAAAGTAAGAAGGGTTCATTCTTCCCTAAGTACACAATATTTTCAGATTTTTTGTTGATAAAAGGGAATTGGGAGGCTTTAGGGAGTTCCTCAATCCCTACAAATTGATGATAGCCCACCCTAGAAACCATGGCCCTGAGGGATTCATTCATGCAATAAAAACAAAAATATCATTAGGTGTGTTTGTTCACAATTTCTACTGTCCTGAGGTTGTCATAATAAACATTCTTGACCTACAAGTGCAAGAGGAAAATAAATCAATGTATCTTTTCTTCAACAATATGGTAGAAGGGATGAGGAAGCTAGACCCAAGATATGACCCTCTTCCTAACATACAGGGGGAATTCAACCAAATAAGGTATGTAATGGACAATTTTGAAAGTGTTGTTGATGTGTTGAGAAGAGTAGAAATAATCAACCTAAGGGAAAAGCTTTGGCAATTGAAGAAGGACCATATGTACAATTGGAGGAAAGGCCTTCCTATCAACCACCCAAAGGGATTCAGGTGTATACTAGGAAGAAGGAAACAATTAAGGAGAAAATAGAGCCAACCCCTATTGTGTTGGAGGATTCAAGGCTAGCCTCTCCAATTGGATTAGTCTCATTACCTCCTAGGTAATCCTCACCTATTATAATTGATATTGATTCCCCTCCAAGAAATTATCCCCCCCCAGAGTAGCCACCAATTAAGAGACAAAGGGTTGAGAAGAGCACAGTAGCGGATTACCCTAATAGTGATGAAGATGATATTGTGATAACCCTTGAAGATATGCAGCAAGGGATGGCTTCTCCTCCAAGAGAAGTTGCATCAAGCTCTGGGAAAAGTATCCTAAGATTGGGAAAAGCTTAATTGAGTGGTGTGAGTAATGTTGATGACATGAGGGTGGAGGCTTGAAAATATTTTATGGAGAATAATTCATTTATCAAAACACCAACATTTAGGGATTTTTTATGGAGAGAAAAAGCTAGAGAATATGTAGAGAGAGTTGTTGTTGAATGATATTCACATCTTGAATTTCCTTAAAGTGTTATCCAAGACAATGTGATGCAGGAAATGAGGAAACATTTTAAGAATATTACACCTAAGGAGGGAAGAGAACTTGTGCAAAAGAGTGGCACTATTTTATTATTACCTTAATGGGATATTTCTAATGTAATGGTATTAGATACAATAAGAAGGGTTGATAGGCCTTTATTTCAAACTGAAGAAGAATCCAGGTTGGCACTTCAAGGATCTGCGTTCAGCCAAGAATGGGATGCTTTGGAAATATGGTCATTGCCTCTTAGTTCAAGAAAGCCTAAAGTTGTAGAGCTATTAGACTTTAGTGGTAGATTGATTATGAAAAGAGTTGCAGATACTCCAACATTAGAAGCTGCTGACATGACTATAAATGATGCTAGGTTCACAAAAGCAACAGTTGAGCACCTCAAAAATGACAAGGATATGTTTAGAAGAAAATATCATGATATTCTAAATGAATACAGTAAGAGTCAGTAGAGAGTAGTTAAGCTTGAAACAAAGCAATAATTTTGGAAACAACAAGTGGAAATGTTGAGGTCTCAAGGGCCAGCTAGCTCAAGCTATACAACTCCCATTCCTCGTATGACTCATCCTCGGTCTCTTCCACCTGAGCAGTCATTAATAATTGTGCCTTACAATATGGGTTAGGATCCCATTGCAATTTACATATGCCGAGTACATCAAATGCAACTCCATCTACTGAACCCACAAAAGGAAAACTACTTCAGCAGGTTGAGGTATACAAGAAATTGCTTGAGAAAACACAAGACATGATGTATGAGAACAATGCCAAGATTGTTCATACTATTCTGAAGCACCTTAATAGGAAAATTCAAGGTAAATTGAATAGTGTCCATGCAAATTACTCTTTTATGTTGAGAGCAATGAAGATGTCTCAGAGAGATTGAGAATTGGGAACCCCACTCTTAGATAGATGGATTCCTAGGGTTAGTGATTTGAAGTTAATGAAAGCTGGGGCTAAGCAATGAGAGGATAGATATCCAATGCTGATCTTGACTTACAAGTTTTCTAGTGATGTTAGGGAGTAAACATTTCATGGGTATGTTGCTCCATTAGAGAAAAATATAAAAGAGTTAAAATTCAAGTATGATCAAGAAGATTTGACACTGTTACCTGGCATTCTGCAAGCCCATGATGAAGTGAAGCCTCTACAAATGTGGAAGAATCAGGTGGACACCATAATTATTTCTCAAGTAGAATTAATCTATGAAGATGTTAATATTGACATTCTTATTTAAGATAATTTGGAGAAGTTATATTTTGTCATTAGTTTCCTCAAAGACTTTGACAAGGAAGTTACTTCAGTGATGACAAAGTATTCTCCTTACAAAAAGAAAATGGATGAAATTATTGAATTCAATTGGCCATCTAAGGAGGAATACAAACAATGGAAAAGGATATTTGTAGCTGGATTGGATTAGTAAATTCAAAATGGAACACATATACTTGGTCAAGTATTGTACAGGTTTGGCCTTTGAGGTTATAATGTATAAAGTATGTGTCTCCTAATTAAAGGTACCATAGGTAAATACTGATCACTGATGATGTGGATGTTGACTGGGATTTTTTTCACTTCTCCTACCTTTATAAAAAAATTCATCTTTCCTGATGGAGTGGACGTGCTACAACAATTTAAAGGATATTCTTTTCAAAATATTCCTTTTGGAAGACCGGTTTTTTCTTCTTAGCAAATGGAAAATAGTCTTTGTCTCATGTGTATTCCCTCTGATTGAAAATGTAAATATAATTGTAAAGGGAATATCATCTTTTAGTAGTCCAATTAGGATGTGACATGCATACTATAGGCCCGAAGCTTGTTTTGCTCCCTTGTTTCCTTAAAAGGGAATTCAAGGCCATCAGTGAGGGTCTTTTGTTGAATTCTAGAATTGAATTGTGTAATTGAAGAACATAGAGTGAATATGTTAGAAGTCCTTGTCTAATGCTTTGAGTCTAGATAGTATTTTTTGTCAAATGTATGGTTCCTGAGCATATCTAAATGATAATGCAAGCTTTTGGAGTTTGTAGTCTCTCTAATTTTAATTTGTACATGAGTTATTAATGAAAATTCTAATCAAATATCATTTCAAATTAATTTTCATCATTGTTGTGCTTTGGCGTATTGTTTGATTTTAGCTCTGGTTCAAAGAATTAGTTAAAATGCTTAGATCAAACCGTAAATTCATGTGCAGGATAATTGGATCTGATAAGTAGTCCTAGAACTTGATTATGGATTGGTGATTTGTAAAGTAACTTCACTTAGATCATAGGTGTTTAGTATTAAATGTACCTTGCATTTCAATTTGCTTCGATTCCTAGCCCGTAGATAATGACACTGATCTTAGTCATTAAAAGCATTTCTTATGATTTCTGTCACCTAACTTGAGAACACCATTTTAAATAATCTTTCAATCAATATTTAATTTGTTGTGGTTGGTGTTGTTCATATTATTTGCTTTAGATGTGTAATGATTTCAAGGAAATGTCAATTTCTTGAAGGATTTCATCTTCCTAGTCTTTTTAGAGAATATATCTGCTTAACTATGCAATGTATTTGTTAATTGTTTAGAGGATTCATATAATTTACATTGTGGGACTACCCTCCCAGGTTTTGCAAAGCCCAAAGTGCAGGAGATAAAGCAATTAATGCTACATCTCATTTTTTGGCAACCTATCTTACAGGTTTTCGAGAATGGAGTCTTGCAAACTCATAGGTATGTTGTGAGATCTAATTGGTTTGTTGAAAACAAAAAATCCAATGTAAATCGATAGTATTTTGTTGACCTGCTAGAATTTATTATAGTAGGTGATTTTGAATTTGAATTGTGGCACTAACTTTTGATCTTGCATATACAAGAAAAATAAATAGAATGTAACCGTAGGTTAAATTCTGAGTTTTTGCATTAAGAAGGTGAAGACCCTATAGCAACAGAAGACAAGGAAATATTAGATAGCAACAAAAAAGAATGTTATGTAGACATAGCAAGTAGTTACAACAGTGCAATTAGTTCTAGTGTGGGTGTGTTAGTAGCACTAGGTATTGGATAGCAGTCCAAACTATATTATTTGACATTTTTTTTAATGTAATATAGAGCTAGTACTCATTATTTTTGTAATTTTGAAAGTAAGAAGGGAATATATATAAATCTATTTTTTTATGTGTAGTCTTTGTTATCTTTGTGCATTGTTTGTTATTTTTCTTGTTTTTTCCATCATCCTGTCATAGCAATGACTTTGCACTTTTTGCCCCCTTTCCTTCCAAAAAGTTCTCCCTTTGCCTACATGGTTCAAGAAATTTCATATTTTGAAAAGAAAAGATATCCAAATACCAAGTCTATAAAAATTTTATGTCCTTACATACTTCGACCAAAACTTGTTTTATAGATCCATGGGATTTTGAAGTTGCATTTAAATCAATTATTTCACACTCAACCAAAAATTTGGTTAAAACATTTTTTATAGCAACTTCTTACATAAAAACCAATCTTTACATATGATAAACATACCAGTAGTTTTGACCTCTTCAGCCTCAAGATAAAAAATTTAAGTTTTATTTCTTTGAACTTTACTGGTCATATGAAAATGATTTCATAGATTACAAATTTTCATACCTATAGACTGATAAGCATGGGCGAGTGCAGGGATATTTTGGCCTTTGCAATATGCATTTGAGAGTAGGATCCAAATGATGAAATATTAAAGGTTTACAACACCCAAAATGGTAGAGGATTCAATTTTCTTTAAAGGGACACTAAACCAGATGCACCCACAATACTCAATATATATTTCTATTCCCAATGTGATGCTTTCCATGGCAGACCTGAGTTTATGATCAATACCATTCAACTACCATACTCCTACAAAATTCTATATATACCTGGATGCTTTTGTAGACATACGAAATTGACATCATTCACATACATCCATTCATTAGGTAAATTAGGTTCATTTAAATCAATCCTCTAAGGATCACCCATTTAAATTGAAAAAATTAACTTTATTTAATTTAAGCCTATCATTACCTCATTTAAATAAATTAATTTTAATCACATCCTAACATTCCATCTTTCATAAACCATCTCCTAAGTTCATCTCCTTCAAATTGATTAACCTTTTATCTCACATCCCCCTTTTAATTAAATAAACCAAACTTTTTTTAGTTAAATCTCAAATTCATATTCCATCCCTTTTGATTTAAATAAATCAAAGTATTTAAGTCAAATGGGTCAAAAACATCTAGATCATCATCTTAAGTTAATCAAACTATGATTAGTCTAATCTAATAACCCATCACATCCTCTAGCTTTTCCCACTTGCTCCAATAAAGCATTTTAATTCATTTATTAAAATCATCATTTTCCCTCAACAAGGAATCTTTGGAAGAATAATCCTCAAGTTTGAATTTGAAAACAAGTTGACTTGTCCCTTCCAACATGGCAATAACTTCCCTCTTACATGTCCCCCACTTGGCATTAAAGTTACTTTTTCTCCCCCCAACAAGCCAAATTTGAATTTGAAAAAGGCCAACCAATCTCATTTATTGGCACATTGACCAAAAATTGCACATTCCTCAACCATTCACAAGGTGACAAGCGGCTCTTTCTTATTGGCCAGGTATTTATTCCACATTGCTCTCTTTTGGACACTCTTTCAACTTGAGAGTCTATAAGTAGAAGCCTCATTCTTCAACAATCTATCCACAATCTTATGCAAAGTTACTCTCTTCAATTGGGAACTAATTTTTCCCACTTCACTCCATCTTCAAAAATCTTATCATTTGGGTTTTTCAAGGATTGGGAAAGGGTCACTTTCCACAAGTGACACCAATCCACTATGGAATAGGTACATGTTATTCTTTTATATCTCCTTTGATCCTTTTTGTTATTTGTTTGCATTTTGGAGCATAATATGTTATTTCATAGGAGCATTTAACAAGTTTGCATATAACTAACCCATGAAAAAGAGTTTAGAGTGTTTGTAGATTTTGAAGGGTGCTCATAGCTTCATGATCTCTTCAATTGAGTACGATTAAACTAGGTTTGCAATGTCCAAAATGGCAATGTAATTTTAAAAATTGTACCAAAAATGTCAGAGATTTAGTGTGTTGGGTAGGTTGGGGTAGTTAATAAATTTTCCATGCCCAATACATTATTATTACAGTCGTCATAGATTGGTTAGGGATTTCAGCATTATATTTGCTGACATGATTTTGACCTAGTGTTTGGCAGCGATAGACAAGGATGGGTTGTGATGACACCTACATCTGGAGGAATAAACCTACAAACCTTTAGCTATAGAGTTGTAAGGGCATGAGCCATTAGATGCCCATTTCATTCTAATGGCTCCATAGCCAATTCTAAATGTTTTAATGATAATTTCAAAATGATGTGTGGAACTCAAAAAATAAAAAAATGGGAAAGCTAATAAAGTGCATGAAGAACTGAGTCATGGAAAATGCTTCCCAAATTATATAAAAAAGCAACCTCGATGAGGAATCAAAATATTCTAGTGAGTCTTCAGAGAGGCTTTGGCAGTCATGTGGCACATATGTGGTGCTATGAGAAGAAATGCATTCACAACTTCCCTGCATGCTTCCATTTTTTCTTTTTCGCCCTATCAGAAAAATGGAGCTCAGGTCATTATAATGTTTTTTTATCTATCATACTTTCTTCATTTGATTAGAGAGAGAGTGAGTTGTGCAAGGCAGTCTAGTATCCAGCTTGTGGAGTGGCTTTTCAGTTTTATAGTGAGTGATTTTAAATGGAGTGTTAGCCTCACAACCATTGGCCTGTCAATGGTGAAATGAGCTCATTAGCTATAATATAATTAGTTGTAGGATTGCAAGGGAAGGTACCATCATAACACTAAGAACATATTCTTAACCAACTTCTAATTGATCTCATATTCAATTATAGTCTTTATCCTTCATAAAAAATACATTTAATTGAATGTATTATTGTTGTCTAAATAATGGAGAGATGTTAAGACCCAAAATAGTATATATATGGTTGACATAATGTTCACATATAAACTCATGATGGTCTTTACGATATTGAATTCAATAATATGAATTATTGTCTCATCACTATGAAAGGATAATATGATATTCCAAGTCAACACCATAAAGTATTTTTGGAACTTACTAATTTGACTTCAAAACTATAGTTAGTATTAGAAAATATGTATATATTAAAAAAATGTCAAATTAATATTTCACAAGTTTCATGAAATAAGGCAGAATCATCAAATTAAAAGTAAAAAGGTTACAAAAATTTATTTTATGCACATTAATTCCAATTAAATAAATTTATAATGTTTAGAATCAAATTCAAGAAAGATTTTATTCTACTAAAATGGAAAGTAGGGATAAATAATTTGTAACATTTTATGTAACCTAGTGTGATGTCTTCTTTTTCATATCCATTATAGGATGGCATATTTAATTAGTTTTTTGAGATCATAAATATGTTTACCATGCAATGTCCACCTCATTTATCTATTCCTACCATCACACTCATTTTTCCCATTTCATATTACATGGATCTTAATGTTTTACACCTCTGTGTATAGTATACCACCTCCCTCTATATTTCACAAACATTGTGGCGAAGGATGTTGAAATTTTTGAAAAACTAGCCGTTATTGGTTGTTTCTTGGGCAAAAGGTTCACGAGAGAGGAAATAAAGGTTTGGGTAGTGGACAAATGGATGTGCGTTCCGATCATTAATTACATGCCAAAAGGTTTTTTCATTGCAGTCTTCAAGGAAGAAGGAACTAGAAATGAAACATTGAAGAAGGAATGGAAAAATGTTGAATCACATCTTTTCTTGCAGAAATGGAGGAAAAAATTTAATCCATTAATTTTCAATCCACCGGAGGGACCAATTTGGTTAAGGCTTTCCAACCTTCCATATGAATATTGGTTAGGAAACTGCTTAAAGAAAATCGGTGACTCCTTGGGGTGTACAATTGAAATAGATATGAGAAACTGTGAATCGTTAATATATGTAAGAATAAAGCTTCTGACTTTAAGAGAGATCCCAAAAGAAATAAAGTTGAAAAGTGGAGGTGAAATCTGGAACCAACAATTGGAAGTTGAAAAATTGACACTTTATTGTTTGAAATGCAAGCACAAGAATCATAATGAGGCTAATTGTAATTGGTTCCCAAAATGAAATCGAGGCATTTGGCGTGAAATGGCTCTGAAAAGTGAAAACGTTTCAGAGGCAGAGGGAAAAGAAGACAATGGGGAAGGAAACCAATCAATGGCCAACTGGGCAATGATACTGCACAATCCACTAGAGTCAGGGTTCCAGGAGCAAATTGCACAAACAGAGGAAGGTGAGATGCATCAAAGTACACCTTTGTTGGTGGAATACCCATCACAAAAGTTTGATCAAGAGGATGCCCTTTCAGAGGGGAGTAACTCGTCGGATCAACGAGAAGAAGGAGAAATAGACATATTGGAGGAACACCATATCTACCAATCTGCGAAGGCTTCGTTTTCAAAAGTTGGAAGGAAATTATTCAAAGAAAAGCGTGAGGAAGAGGCCCAGAAAGGTAACCAACTGTCAATCAAGAGCTATATGACAAGACCCAAGGGAGGATACCCCTCCCTTGGATGGAAATGAAGATTCTCACCTGGAATGTTAGGGGTTTAAATGCCCCTAACAAAAGGTGACTAGTAAAGCGCCAGTTGGAAGTTCAGAAGGTGGATTTGGTTTTTCTACAAGAAACTAAACTAGCAGACAAGGAATCAGTTTCTTTCTGTAATTCCTGTAAAAATTGGAAAGGTGAATTTGTGGTGGTGTCAGAACCATCAGGAGGACTAGGCTTACTTTGGAACCCAAATGTCGTAGAAGTGGAGGTAACTTCAAAAAATAAAAACTGGATGAAAGTAGAGCTAAACTTTTAGCCAATGCAAAAAATTTCAAAATTTTCAATATTTATGGGCCTTCAAAATTAGAAGAGAAAAAAGTTCTACGGGATGACTTAATTAAAGATTTAGATCAAGAAAGCACAATTTTGGGTGGGGATTTTAACGCAATCCTTGATTTAAGTGAAAAAAGTGGGGGAGTAAGGAAAGTGTCCCAATCACAAAAAGATTTTTCTAAATTTGTAGAAACAAGTAACTTAACAGATGTAAAAAATGGCAATGGTTTTTTTTACTTGGAACAATAGAAGACTCAGTTTCACTAATATTGCAGAGAGATTAGATAGATTTCTAGTCTCCGAAGATTGGCTACAGGTTGGCAAACCCCCGAAGGCCTTAGTGATACCCATCTTCATCTCTGATCATTTCCCTATGGAGCTTCAGGTGGAAATGGAGAGAAATCAATCTAAAGGACATTTCAAGTTTCAAAAAATGTGGCTGCGTGTAGAGGGGCTTGTGGACTTAATGAAAACTTGGTGGAAGGAACCAATCCAATGGAGAGGCACAAAAATGTTTGTTTTCCACAAAAAAATAATAAGGATGAAAGAAAATCTGAAGCATTGGAACAAAAATGTTTTCAAAAATATATTTGCAGAGAAGGAGAGATTGGAAGCTAAATTGGAAGTGCTAGGTGAAAAAATAATAAAAGATGGGATGACGAATGTAGAATTTTTGGAGGAAGAAAAGCTGTTAGAAGATTATAATGAAATTTTGGCTCATGAGGAATGTTTAGATAGTGCACAAAATCTCATGAAATGTGGTTGAAAGAAGGTGATTTAAATACAAAATTTTTTCATCATACAACAAAAATAAAGCAAAGCTGGAATAGAATCAACGAAATAAAGGATGAGAATGGGTCAATTTTTGAAGAAGAAAAAGAAATCCAGAGTGTGGGTGTCGCTTTCTTTGAGAAATTTTTGGGAGGACATGGAGCAGTGGAGAGGCTCTCTCTGAATTTACTCGAAGGAGTTCTGAGATCCATCACACACGAAGATAATGCGATGTCGGAGGCCAAAGTTTCAATGGAAGAAGTACATTGAGCAGTTTTTGATTTGCAACCAGAAAAGTCACTTGGGCCTGATGGCTTCAACGCTCTCTTTTATCAAGTTTGTTGGGATTTTTTGGGGAAAGAAATAGTCGGTGTTGTGGAGGAATCGAGGAAAAAAGCAACAATTTTGAAGGATCTAAACAACACAAATATTGCATTAATTCCAAAGAAAGAAGCCTATGAAACATTTGCAGATTTCAGGCTGATATCTTTGTGCAATACACTATATAAAATTATAACTAAATTCATGGCGAATAGGTTGAAAATTGTTTTGCCGAAGGTGGTAGCTCCGGTGCAAAGTGGCTTCATGCCAGGAAGAAGCATCACAAATGGGATAATTATCACTCATGAAGTAGTTCATTCACTGAAAAAATCCAATAAGGAAGGAATGTTGGCAAAACTAGACTTAAGTAAGGCCTATGACAGGGTCCAATGGCGGTTCTTGATAAAGACTATGGAAAGAATGAGGTTTGGCAACAAATGGTTGCAATGGGTGTATTGCTGCATTTTATCCCCAAGATACCCAATTTTAATAAATGGCATATGTTGTGGTTTTTTTAGTGGGGCAAGGGGGCTGAGGTAGGGAGACCTTCTCTCACCTTTCCTCTCTGTTTTGTTGATGGATCCTTTTAGCAGATTTATTTCAAACCAATGCAGAAGGGGGTTGTGGAGGGGAGTGAAGATTACTCCTGATATTCCGGTCATTACACACCTATTATTTATAGATGATACGGTTTTCTTTAGCAAGGCTTCAGAGGAGGATCTTTGGAGCAAAATCCTGAAATCCAAATACTTGGATTCATGGTAAGAAGAGAGGATTTTAACAATTGCAAACCCCCAGCGGGGCTCTACGATGTGGAACTTCATTTTAAAATGTAGATATCTGATAACTGATCACCTCTCCTGGATCATAAAGGATGGGTCGAGGGCATCATTTTGGCATGATTCCTAGAATGGTTATGCCCCTCTCGACTCCCTACCAAACATGGAAGAGGCCATTCTTCTAACTAGTCAAGCGTATGGAGAGAATGTTGCTTGTTATGTAGTGCTGAACAGGTGGCGTGGAAGATGGGATTTCAAGTGGAAAGATTTTGAAATTTTGGAGGGAGAAATCAAAATGCTTTTGCAAGTAGAACTGAATAAGATGTTTGTAGCTTGAAGGTGAAAAAGATTCTATTAGTTGGTGCACAACTAAATCAGGGGACTATTCGACAAGGTTAGGATACAAGGTTTTGAGGAGGTTTTGAGGGGATGGAAGGTGGCCAAAAGAGCTCCTATGGGGAAAATATGTTCTCCCGAAAGCTGGAGCTTTCGCTTGGACAACAATGCAAAGGAGAATTTTGTCAGGGGAAAGGTTGAAGCGGATAGGGATGGCTGGACCGTTCAGGTGTCCCCTCTGTGAAAAAGAAGAGGAAACAACAAGTCACCTGTTAGTGGGGTGTGACTTCTCGCAGAACTGTTGGAATTTCGTCTGTGAGAAGTTAGAATGGCAAGGCCCCTTGCAAAACAATGTAAAAGAAATTTTTATGTCTTAGCCTCATCTTTATTCTAGGTCAACTTTAGCAGGTCTATGGTAGGAGGTACCTGTAATGGTGGTGTGGCAGTTGTGGTGGGAGCGTAATAGCAGAATTTTTAAAGGAAAGCCCTCAGATCTAAGTTTGGTAAAGCAAAGAATTGAAAATGGGATTTCAGAGAATTTAAATATGGTCTCCCAAAAGTGTCGTTATAGGTTCTATTCAAAATGGGATAGGTTGATGGATAGCCATTGGCCTCAAATAAAGAAACGAAGTGCTCATCTTCTGAAGCAGAAGCAAGGTAGGGAGGGAGTGCGGTGGCTACTTCCGCCAAGAGGTAGGTTAAAGTTAAATTTTGATGGGGCCTCGAAGGGAAACCCAGGCCCCTCAGCTGCAGGTTTCATGGTGAGGGATTTTGAAGGCAAGATAATCTGGGCAACTTCCATAAAGCTTCAAGATGGAACGAACATAGAAACAGAAGCGGCTACTCTCTTTGAGGGATTGAAATATTATGTGGATAATAACCTCTTGGTCTTAGAGATAGAAGGAGACTCTGAGGTAATTATCCGAGCAGCAAGTTAGCGAAGTGCCCCAAACTGGAAACTTGCATGCTGGATTGATCTAATTTCTGCGCTTTTGGATCTACTTGAATTCTACTCCTTAGGCCATATCTTCAGGGAAGCAAACTCTATGGCATACACGTTGGCAAATGAAGTTGTAGTCCAGGTTGAAAGGTCAAAAGGGTCTTCAAACTTGGGCTCATGGAGTAGGTTGATAGGAATGGAGGAGCAGGGCTAATAATTGAGATGTTTAGCTTCGGTGGTGTAAAAGGGTGTCACTAAAAGTTTTTGAAGTGCTAGTTGCAGACAAGGTGTATGGCAAAGGATCTAGTCCTCCTCTTGGAGTTCACAGGGGTGAACAAGGCTATTTTGAGGGACTCAATAGTGGTGATGCTGATCAATTGTGGGCAGGGAGTATTCTTTAATATATCAAGTAACTGGTTTGTTCTATAGAATGTGTAGTAGGATTTATGTGCAACTTTATTTTTCTTTTCAAATTTTGTAGTGCGCAGCTTCGTCTTGGCCATCTGTGTAGTTCGTTGGTCGAGTGAATTTTCTCCTCTGATTGTAATCCTTTTTGTTAATAAAAGAAGTGAGCTACCCACCTAGGTAGCAATTCACCCAAAAAAAACACCACTGTGAAGTTCTTGAAAATATATGCACTTGAAAAAGAGTCCGTATGAGCCCAAAAAAAGCCTCAAAAGTTCAAAAAATGGTGATAGCTTAGCAACACTAGTAAAAAATTGATTCTTTTGAAAAATACATGGATCAAAATCAAAATATTTCAGCACCAACGCGTAGAGTGAAAAATTAGCAAAATAAAAAAAAATTACTAAAAAAGGAGGTTGTAAGGTCAAGTTATGAGCGTTTGAAAATGAACTGCAAAATCAAAAGCTACAACAGAGATGGGGGCTATAAATTTTTAGAAACATGTCAATGTCATGCTGAATTCATCAACAACTAAACTTAATTTTGATGGTTATATGGTTGTCATGAGCTAGAGAGGATTAAGCTTGATGGTCATCTGCTTGTCATAGTTACCATTGGGTTTGGCTGGAATCAGAAGGAATATTCCAAAAATCTCAGGCAACAAAATCTTCTATGTGTTGTAACCTTCTCCTATGGAATATTCTTGTATTCCATCGAGCTTTAATATAGTCTCTGTCAATTTTATTTTTTGGTCACCACTTTTATTTATTTCCCCTCGATTTAACTAACTAGTCACCTATCAGTATGCAGAGCTGACATGGTCTTCTATGGTAAGGCCACATGGCCTATCTGGAGAGGCGAATGGGTACCCTGCCTTCGTAGGTCTACACGTGATGGTCTGCACGCTGATTTAAAAGCAAAAAAAACATCTCTTTTTTTTTTTAAATTATAATAAAACTTTTTTACAAAATATTTAATCGGTAATATTTAAATGTTTCAAAAAGAAATTCAAGAAAAATTGAACGATTAAATAATTTTTTTTTAAAAATTCATACCCTATAATTATGATGTGACCTGGGGGGCCGTACAGCTCCCTGGGAATTTTTTTTGCCTTGGTGAACAATTGCTCCAAATTTGATGATTTGGTCATCGATCTTGGGGTTTTTGGGCCTTTTGGATGTAATGGTAGTGTTCTTTTTGGCTCAAAATGCTCCAAAGTGGTAGCTACCTCCTAGATTTGGTAGCCACCTTCAATCTTTAAACCCTTGAATATTTGGCCTCCAATGTCCAACTAGAACGAGCCAAAAGGAAAATACGCCTTTCTCAGATGCTCTGAATGTAATGGTGAGCTAGATATAATGCAAAAAACTTCCAAAATGCACCTTCAATTCAAAGAAAAAAAGGGAACCCCCCCAAAAATCTAGTATTTCTATCACACTTTTTTGATTCTCTAAATCATCCAGAGATGCAAGAGTAGAGCATATTAATTGCTTCAAAAAAATACAAGATTTTCACTCAAGATATCCTAAAAGACTAGCCAAAGGAACTCAACTAGGCTCTGATACCATGTAATATTTAGTTATGAAGATAGCCACCCAAGATCTAAAGGCCTATGGAAAGCACAAAATGCTCAGAAGATCAGTATGATAAGAATAAACTATATTCCTATCAATGAAAAAATGAATCAATGTACAATGTATTAGAGACCACTTGGTTATATAGCCAAGGTGAGACCTAAGATGTCATGATATTATGACAAGTTTCTTAATCTTATGACATTAGACAACTTATCACAACTACCTAGGTCACATGTGTTACAAATCAAAAGATAAGATAACAACTAATGACAACTAACACCTTATAGAAAGAATATTAGGACCTAAGTAAACTTAACATGTGAATATGTCCCCTAAGTCCCTAGTAAATGAAATAACTAGGTACAAGAAATTTATTCACACCAAAACTATCCATAAACCTCTAGTAATTACCATTACTTATTTTAGACACCGTTAGGCCACTATACAGAAGATCCGTCACATTCGCAATCAACCTGGGGAACACATCAAAGCCTATATTGCCAATATGAACTCTATCCTCTCTCCATGAATTGTAAAACTTAGCAGTAATATCGACATTGTACCCACACATCACTATAAAGAATGTGGCTTCATACTAGGCTCCTCGAAGAGCTTCCAGAGCTTGGAATTTTATCATAAAGGCACACAAGATAATGGCTCCAACCTTTTCTTGGGACCCCCCATGCAGTTACAATGGTAGTGGTAGAAGAGAGAAAATTTTCCTTTCTCAACAGTCGAATTAGTGGGTAAAAAATTAATAGAAGAGGAAATAATATAAATGTTACCATGGTTTCATAGAAGAATAGTGGACAAGACCTCCACTAGTTGGGCACTATCTTCACACAACATCCAGAAAGATCTAGTAGGAGCCATGATATAAGTTGTAGGGTGGATAATTTTTTCCCAAATTTAAGCAGCCCAATTCGAAAGCCCACAATTTGTATGAAAGTAGATGCTGCAATCAATAATGATGAAAAGAAGGAACCAATAGAAGCCAAATATCTAATTGAAAGGACGTCTGAAATATTGTAGCTTAAGAAACATGCAAGGGCACAAAGAAGAGGAGACACTGGGATTATTTGTCATGATGGAATAAAGCCTCAAATCCTTGGCTTCAAGGGAGATAGGATCTATAGTCACATCATTCAGACTTCCCTTGAAAAGAACATCATTGATAAAATAATCCATCTCAAGGAAGAAAGAAGTTAGAGCATAAGTCCATAAAGGACTTATCAAAATATATATATATATATATATCAATATCCCAAGGAAAGGGATACTTTTCTATTAAGTTCCCCATTAATGTCAAATCATGAAAATGACAACACCAAGTCACAAAGGCATATGAGCTAATGAAACTCACCAAGGCTAACATCATCCACCCCAGGTCAAATTCATCCTTCCTACTACAATTATTATACCTCACACCCTATTTTGGACCCAAATAAGCATGCAAAGTATACAACCATGCCTTCGTCACCCAAACCACATGGCTCACCACCTTACCACCATAATTCATACCCTTTACTTTTAGCATATTCCAACCTTTGTAACATGTCATCTTGAGAACATTGAGATTCAAATTTAAATTTGAAATTAGGCAACTCTTTCTTTTATCACACATCATACAATAGATGTTACAATTCAAATTTAAGTTCAAAATGGAATGGGAGACCAACAACCCAACCATAGTAGTAGAGAAACCCACATAAAGTAAGGTAGAAAACAACATAATTGAAGATTGAAAGGAGCCCCACCCATCTAGTCCTTAGCCAACCAATCCTTAATACGAGTTAGAATATTCTCAAATCTCCATTATTACTCACACAATTTTTTGATAAATTTTTCTTTCAAAGTAGGGGTTTGACCATCAAAGTATGTCACTATGACATATAATTTTGTAGAACTATAGGTCTTAAAGTAATATTTTTAGAAAGTGTAACTTGCAATATACTTTATTTAATGATGATCAATTTTCTAACTTTTAAAAATAATTTTTTTACCAAACATAACAATCTCTATTCAATGCACATGAAAAATAAAAATTATTATAAAAATTAAAAAAAAAACTTTCCAATCCATATGAATGTACTTAATTTATCAATATATAAAAATAAAGTATTATGGAATAAAATTGTTCTAAATTATAATTAATGTGAATTAAAAAATTAGTAATTTATAATATATGTAGAAATAAAAAGATGAATGTGCTAGATATTAGTGTGAGTTGTATGTGTTTATGAAATTGTGATTTTGTATTATACCAAATAAAATTAGATTAACCATTTGATCATAACCAAGACTTAATAAAAATTGGTATATTTTAAAAAAATGCACTTAGATTAACCATTTGATCATTACCAAGACTTAATAAGAATTGGTATATTTTAAAAAAATACAAGTTAATAAATTGTATAGTTTTTCTAACAATATATATATTTTCTACATATATGCTCACTTTATTTATTTCCTTTGATATTGTATGGTTCATATTTGTTATGGGTATCCAAACCCAATTAAGTGGTGGCTGAAAAAGGGTTACTCCATGTTTTTTATAAAAAAATGTGCTATTGTAGATTTGTTTAATATATTCTATTTAAATATAGAGTTTTTTTACATTTTATGTATTTGCTATCAAAGGCTTCAACAAAAATGAGCTATAAATAAATGAAATGAGAATGAATCTTTTTCTTTTGAAAGTAGAAAAATCAAAAATTAAAAAATACATGTGTAAATTTTCTATATTTAGATATCAAAATATACAAATATTATAAAAGATAATAATTATATATAATGTACACAATTTGGAAAGTATAATAATGTTTAGACTATTGTTTGATTATTTCTATAAATACTTTTATCAACATCATTATTTATATTGATTGGGTTTGAATTTGGTATTTAAGTCAAGATTAAAATGATGAAAAAAATAAATTATGAGTAGCCAATGAATATTACAAAATTATGTGAGAGGAGGAAAATAAATAGTGATATATTTTGTTTGGTGTTTCTAATAATAGAATCTTTTTATCTCTAATTTTTTATCTATATAACCTAATAACTTCTTTGGATAAGAGAATATTCATTCTTGTTAAATGAATATATCTAGAGATTTTTAAAAAATATTAAAAGTAGCTTTTTGGTAAAATCAATGAAACAAATGATTCTTGCCCTTGGTGGTTAATTTTTGAAATGGTCTATTATGGAAAGATTTAGCTTCACATTTTCATGAAAAAAAATTTAAAATTCATAAGTTACAATTACTTATGCAAGAAGATTATAAAGGGTATTATTAAATGGGAAGATTGATAACATATAGCCTAGTTTTGGAATGTTATTGTTACTACATGAGATTTTTTTGTTGAGGTAGTGCAAACTAGATAAATGCATCTAGAATATGTACAAAAAAAATTATATAAGTCTTTAGTAGTGTGATATGTAATATTAAAAACATATTTGATTCACAATTTGTTATATAAAGGGACATAAAATGTTAATTTACATTTATATTAAATTTTTTTATGATAAAGTGATGTAAATTTCAAAGGTGAAAATTTAACTACTATATATTTTTATTTTTATGATTTTTTAGTAAAATCCCATTTGAATGTGTGTGTCTATGTGTGTTATCCTTTTGTTTTATATTTGAAAGTATGTTTATATTATACTTTGATACTATATTCTCCCTTCAAATTAATGTAAGAACATAAGAAGTATTAGATTTAATCTCAAAATATTGATAACAATATCAACTAACTTTTTATGAAATTTTACAACCAATACATGTTAGAAAAAATAAATCAATCAATTATAAAATAAGTTACAAATACACAAATTCCTAATACATCTACATAGAAGAAATTTATTTGAAATGTTATTAACAATGATTTCTGTTCTTCTAATACTTCAGAAATGTAATGTTTTGCCACATATTACTATGTATTCCTCTTCTCTTCTCCATTGTAAATTTTTTAATGTGTTTTATTTTCATTTTCTTATAACATAAATTAGAAAAATAATTAAATGAACAAAGTTTTGGGGTATATATAAACTTTTGTTCAAGTAATGTGAACAATATAGTCTGATGATGGTATGACTGTGTTTTGTTAATGGAGTAGAGCAATGTCTATCCAGCCTACAAAACGGCCATTTGATCGTATTTATTAATTAATTAAAAATAAAGATTCATTGCATCTTTATTTTTAATTAATTAATAAGTACGGTCAAATGACCATTTTGTAGGCTGGATAGACATTACTGGCAGTTCTTATGAGAATTATGAGAAGGCTTTCGCTTGTCTCGCCTTGTCTTGCACCTACCTCATTTGTTACTGTTACACCATTGATTTTGATGAATTTTTCATTGATCTGTTGCGCTATCAACTAATGGATGCGTTGTCACTTTTAGGTCATGTATTGCATTGTTTTTCTCCAAAATTTGAAATGGTCAGAGAGAAAATAGAAAGTAGAAAAACTAAAAGAATGGAAACCTTGATGTGAAAGGAGAAAGGCAAAGATTTAACCATAGAAAGAAAACCAGGGTTAAAATTATTAGAAGGTTTATATTCTTACTTAAATGTTCTGATTGTCTCCGGTTGGTTTGATCAACAATCCAAGGAAAGCTTTCCAAAAATCTTTTGGAGTAGTTCTGTAAAACTCATTATCGAAGGATTGTTTTCAGTTATATATCCATGCAATCATTTGAATATCGGTCAGCTGCGCAAATTACGTTTACTATCAGCTGCCAACCTGTAAATATCTACGTTTAGATTAAAATATTCAACCGTATTTACTGCTTTAATAGGTAAGAGTCAATTTGGAAAGATGCAACAGCTATCAAGCATAACCAGTGGTATCTTATGGTGCAGAGCTTGTATTCTTAAAAGAGAGGTCACAAGTTCAAATCTTACAGGGGGTAAGGTATGTACACCTCATATTGTGGAGCACGAGGTGCCTCCCTCATATTGGGAGTACAAGGAGTCCCGTATACTGTAAGCCATCCGTAAACCCAAAAACAGATCGTCTGATATCATGGACTATAAAAGGACCTTTCCTTTCCTTTCCTATGCCATCACCACCTCACCCTCCCACTCCCAAACATTATTGTTATTATCTGGTACCACTTCTGTCAGATACAGCTAATCGGACAGAAAAACAGGCGCAAATCACTCCTGTATGGGAGGGAAAGTCTGTCAACTATGGTGATGAAAATTAATTAAAATAAATTACCTGCGCCGAACTCATGGAATTATATCATATTTTTCTTCATCCCAACCTAGCCCAAAAATCTTAGGCCGTTATCCGTTTTGGCATGTTCTATTTTCTTTCTTCTTTGTCCGATTCCTTTGTCAATGAACAGAGAGAGGTGCTGTGTAGGTGAGACAGTCTAATGAAGAAGCTTCCGATTTCTGTACTCGGCCATTAACAATCCTCCGGCGTCAATAAGTATCCATCCTCGCAGTTTTCTTCCACAGAGTTTACCAGTAGGGTTTCGTGGCCACCCTTGTTACTACAGGGCTACCGCAAGCCGTCGTGTGTCTCCGTTAACGCACAGAGCATCGCGAACAGTCAAGAGGAGAAGTAAAATCAATGGAAGGTCGAGAAGACCAGAATGCTGGACGAGTCTATCAATCACGTCATTTTTTTGTATGTGCATTTATATACTTTTCCCTCTTCTATAAATTGATCTTGGGTTAGTTTTAGATATTTTTTGGTCTTGGGTTTAATTTTAGATAGTTTTTCCTTTTCTATAAATTTCATTCCTATCATGATAGTTTGAATGAACCTCTAGACGTTTAATGATATCAAGTTTCAACAATCCATATCAATTAATCTTGCGCATATTTTTCTGGATTAGATTGCGTGAGAGTTTTTGCATCAATATTTCGGATCACACTTCGTATTATATTTCTTGATGTGTTACTTATTCCCAATTTTTTCATGTATCTTAAAGCTCATCTTATATCTCCGGTCATATGTCAAAAGTAATCACCCCTATCCGTCATATGAATGTTAGTTGGGAAGAAGATATTTATTAGTAAGTTTAGAGTAGGCCTAGAATTTAACGATCACCCCTATCCGTCATATGAATGTTTTTTTTTTACGGTTTGGCCATTTTAGTACCTTTCATTTAACATGAAAAATATAAATCGTAAAAAATATATAAATATATTTAATTTATGAATTTTTTAAATAATTTTTTTATATTAAAATTTTATATTAATAATATATAATAAATATGAAAAATATATAAATTTAATAATATAATGTAAATAATTTTATCATTATTTTTAAAGTATAGTATTATGTATCATATAAATTAATAAAATATTTTTAAAAACTATATCGTAAGAATATGATTATAGATACATGTTCAACACTCACCAAACTCATGTATATATATTATATTAATAATACATAATTAATATGAAAAGTACTTCGAAGGGCTAAATTCGTGCTTCTTGTGTCGCCGTGAGGGTCATTTGAGAAAATATTGCCCCATTATCAAAAAGAAATCCTCGCAACCCAAGGCCGCGGATATCCGCGACCCTCCTAATGTTGATAATTGTAGCACGAACCCCTCCTGCAATAAATCCTCTGCTGTTGTCGCTCCCTCTCAACCCTCCCCCCTACTGACCACCTTCTCCCCGCCCCCTCCTCCTGTCCCCTCCCCCGCGTCTCTCCCGGTTGACCCTTTACCCCTGGCGAACTGTGGTCTTAATTTAGGGCCCTGAACTGTGGCCAAGGTTTCCAATAAAAGAGACGGAAATCTTTGAAGCAATCTGTGGAATCTTCAGAGAACCCCTCTCCCCTCAACTCTCAGCCCTCCCCTGTCTCAGTCTTCCCCGGTGAACCCTCTGGAAGTGAAACCTTGAATGTTTCCCACACCTCGTGCTTAACCATAATGGAAAAAGTAGCTAGTTGCTCTGACCTTCCTCCTCATCCCAACGTCCCCCCCAAAATCTTTTGCGAACTTGGTGATGACTTCCTGCTTGAGATCATCCCCGCTAGTATATACCCCTCTGATACTGGTGGGCACACTGGCAAAAATATCATGGACATGAACTTTTTATCTCCTGATGAGTCTAATAATGAAGAAATTGTGAATAAAAAGAAATTAGAAAGAGACATAAATGGAAGAGAACTTATTCTATTTTGGTCATTCTTGTTAGAGTTATCATGCATTAGCTAATAATTAATTACTCTTTAATTGATTATTAGTCTAATTTATTCTCGTACACTTAAGCTAAACTTAGAAGTGTTTCATACTTTATTAGTTGAGCTAATATTAGATCATTATGTCTCATCTCGTGGTGTTGACACTTGTCATGATTTGATCCCTTTCTCATACAAGGCTTTACTCTTACAAGCACTCAACTCTTATTGTAAATAACCCTCAGAGAATAATGAAGCTTTCATATATTCTTGAAAGTCTCTTTTGTAGCTTTTTCTTGTTGAAGAATATTGCACATATTGTTTGCATATCTCTTGCGTGGAAGGTGTATTTATTTGTTGTTTGATCCTGTGGCTTGTGGTTTTGTGCTTGTTTCACAATTCTAACACGGTATCAAAGCATGGATTCAATGAACCCCTTCTCGATTTATGAGGTTTATATTCTTCAACAAGGGTTGCAGGCTTCAAATCTAAATCCCCTTTTTTTTTTTTCAAATTTTGGACGTGGGCATTTTTTGAAGCATTTTTGTGTGAAAAGGATCTCGTTGTTGGATCCAAAGCTGATGAAAAATTCAAATTTGGCTTTTGTTTTGCTTGATTTCGATTCTTGACACCAGATCTACAAGGTTTTGAAGCGATTGGTCATTTTTTAGATCAGAGGGTAGTTGTATTTTTGGTGTGTTTTGACCCAAAACGGATGTTACCATCGCACTCAAAAGGGCCAAAAACCTAAAATTGTTTGTCAAATCATCAAAATATGTGTCGGGAGTTTTTGAGGCAATTTTTTTTTTTATCAGGAAGGTCATACAACCTTCCCAACACACGGATCGAGGTAAAATTATAAAAGAAAAAATTGTATATTTTTTCCTACAATTTTTTTTCAAAAAAAATCAATTTTTTTAAAAATTGGAAAGCCTTTATTAAAAGGCAGTAGGTTTTTTCATATAAAATTTATATTAAAAAAATTATTTGGGCAATGGGATGATACCCAAGGGTATAGTCGACCTGCCATTATAAGGCCAGTGGCCCCTTGGGCCCTACCTCTTTGTAGGGAGGTACCGTGAGGGTACCACCCCTTCCATTTCAACAGTGGTGACCCCCACGACCCCCCTCCTAAGTTTTTTTTAATATATATTCTTTTAAAATAGTTTTTTTAATTTTTTTTCTTTCAAAAAAAAAGTAATGAGTTCTTTTATAATATTTTTGTTAAAAAAATATGGTTTTTATATTCTTTTTTCAATTTATTTTAAAAAAATATAATAATTTTTGACTTTTAATTTTAAAAAGTAAAATTTTGCATTTTTTTGCAAAATAAATGCACTATAGCTGGAGATTTGTTTTTTTTCAGTACCTCTAAAATTGGTGGACCATTATTTTTGATAGTATTTTGACAAATTTGGTGGAGGTCTTCTTTTGCCCCAATCAGCCCCTCTTCATTTGATTTTTCAGTTTTGCACCTCAACTTCCAAAGGCCATATCTCAGTCATACAATATGCTTTTTTAGTGCATTTATTTTTGAAATGGGGTGGAATTTCACGCTCTTCATAGTGGTGCAGGTATTTTCTAGTTTGAACTTCTAGTTTTTTCTCGAATTTTATTTTTGTAGTGTTGTTGTTGTTGTTCAATTCTCATTTTTGGAGACTTTGATGGGCCATATCTTCTACATCCAGACACATTTTTGGGTGTCCTTTTTTTTAAAGAGCATTTTTTTTGTGTACTTTGTCATGGTGCTACCAATTTCCTCTTTTTTTTGTCAGAGAATTGTATTTTTAGCATGTAGTCCTTTTTTGAACATTATGGGCTCTCATTGTATGATTTTTTCATTATGTAAATCCACTAAAATAAAGTGCCATAATAGGTGTATCTTTTATGGGATCTTGCACATCACTTTGTGCCTTATTGTACTCGCACTATATTATAAAGTGTCATGAGAGGGTTTGATTTTTTTCCTTTGTTTGCCATCATACCTTTGTCAAGTGAGTGTTCCTTCCATGACAACAACCTCATGCATGTGTTACTTTTTGTTTTCACACCCTTTATATGTGGGTACTTTCAGGTTTGCACGTATAGATGTTCCTGATTCTTCTTCATGCACTTCTTTTTGATAATCAGTTTTAGTGTACCTATCACGCCTCTCCCTTTTCAACATTATGGGGAGCTTTCTACTATTGGTGTTAATGCTTCTTTGGTTTCACGTTGGAGTGAGCTATGTATAAAGTATGTGTTCCTTGTACTAGGCAGATGCAGTGGCTAGTTACCCATGCATTTCGGTGAGATGAAACACTTACCATATGGGCACTCTTGCATTCTTGTTTTTGACATTTAGCAGTCATTCTTTGATAGTGTTTGCAGATTCTTCATGCTTTAGTTGTGTTATTTTTTTCATCATTTGTTCCTATCTTTTAGGACAACATTGTCCTATTTAGAGGCTTCTTCAGTCCTTCACTTGGCTTTCATCTCTTTTTGGAGTAGATTTTTTCCCATAAGGTTTTCTCTATTTCTCCACATCATAGAGATCTTCTATTTATACATGGGTACCTTTTTTTCCTTGTTTTTCGGGGCCCATCATGCATTCTTTTTATGGTTTTTAGCTGTAGACACCTAAAAATGGTCTGGAGAATCTAATTAATTGAATACGACTTATTTGATTAATTAATCTTAAATTCTTCTACTTAGTAAATAAATAGAAATATTTATTTATATTAAGTTCATTTATAATTCTTCTATTTTTCTCTCCTAATTAAATAAACAAAATTAAAAACTTTGTTTTATTTAATTATTATCATTTTCATCATATTATTTCTCTCTTAATTAAATAAACAAAATTAAAAACTTTGTTTTATTTAATTGTTATCATTATTTCTTCTATCTTAAAATTAAATACACAATTTAAATAAATTGTGTTATTTAAAATCACATTTCTTCTTAATTAAATAAAGATTGCTAAAAATCTTTTATTTAATTATCATTCTCCTTTTAATTTAATAAAACAAACCCTATAGTTTGATTTATTAAATTATTTATTCCTCCTTTTGCTAAATTTAAATAAATTAAATTTATTTAAATTTATGCATAAAATTTGCACTATTCACTCACCAATAAATATTAATTTCTCACCAATCAAATTAATGCCACTGCCATTCACGGGAAAAGCTTCAGGGAAAATTTGCAGGAAGTTCTCTCAACAACCTTCCACCCACCTTCCCTCTTATCTTGCCTGGTATTTTCATGGGGAGAAACCATTCTCCATGATCAGCTCCTTCTTCTCATCCCATGCCTTTGGATTCTCTAGAGGAAATCACAGCCCCTCATCCCGGTTTCCTGTGCAATTGTGCTGCCGTGAAAGCTATAAATACAGCTCTTGGGCTACAAGAAAAGGATTCCAACTAATGTAATCTTACTCTGCAGGTTTCCAAAGCATTCAAGCATTCATCCAGCATCCATCCAGCATCCATCAAACATCCAGCATTTGCAGTCATGGCTGCCATTAGAATAGAATTTGCACATTTAGAACATATTAGAGTAGAATAATTCATTTCTCATTCTCTAAGTGTCACTTTAATGGTTTTATTAGCTTACAAATCTGAGAGCTAAGTAAATTAGAGAAGTCTTTAGAGTTAGAGAGCAATAAGATAGATTTCTGAAGCTTTCTAGTTTAAATTAGTTTAAATTTATTAAGTTTTAGATGCAATTATCTTATTTAGAAGCGTAGATGCATAGTTTAGTTTGTTTCCCCCATTCTACCGCTTACAATTTGGCGCCCACCGTGGGGCAATACCCCATATTTTACTAAAATTTTGAAAATTGTGTCGTACAGGAATCGATGTGAAAGTTTTCGCGGGATCGTGAATTTTTGCAGCGCGCCGAGGGTCTGTTTCAGCGCGCCGGGTTCCTTTTCCAGCGCGCCCAGTTACTGTTCCAGTGCGCCGGGTTACTGTTCCAGCGCGCCTGGTTTCTGTTCTAGCGCACCATCTTTTCATCTTTAAAAGCATTTCTTTCATCTGGATCCGACACGTCCGCGGCCAGATTTCATTTCTGTCTTTTTGTTTGGTTAAAATTTACCAATCCTAGGATAGAAACAGTTAAAATTTACCAATCCTAGGATAGAAATGGTTAAAACTTACCAATCATAGGATATAAATGAATTAAAATTTACCAATCCTAGGATAGAAATGTCACATTTCTTTTGGCAGTTAAAAATTGAACATCATGCTTATCATGGATCAATATCTTCATTAGAGTAAATCATTTGTCTTTTGGGTTTTAAAAAGAACAACATTTTTTACTGTGTTTGGGTGATAGGTTTATGCTCTCCCCTTAACTAGGTGCATCAAAATACCAGACTCACCATTTACTTCATGCAATTTCAAGTTTTCTTAAAACCTTTAGACAGGCCTGGCGTAGTGGGAAAAAGTACTCACCCTACGGGAACGACCTGAGTGGGGACAGCCAAAAGCCATGGTATTCCAACCCACTTAAAAATTTATGTGAATTTGGGGAAACCCTCTTTCAACGGAAGTGTGCAGGATAACCATCCCCAAAATCTGTGTTTTAAAGATTGGGAGGTCTCCCTAGGGAGTTTATCTATTTGCCGCTCTGAACGGAAACCCTATCTAAGAACCTAGAAATAGAAGCACGCCTGTCAGTTTCCAAACATTGTAATACACGGCGGTGCAAGGGCGGGGAAGAATCTACCCTCAAGCACTCACCATATAATTGCCAAGGACTGTTTGCTCAGGGGATCCAGTATCCAATTCCGTCACTCTGAGTACGCACCTGGAAAAGACAAAAACACGGGCACCCTCTAGTGGGTGACATGGCTGTGTGAGTCGACGCAATTCCAAGCTTTGGGCCGTTCGATTATATAACGATGACCTTTTGTCTCTAGGAGTGAGTCTATTTGATGTGTTTTATCTTGTTATCAAACCAGTAAAAATCAAGAAGAATCATTGATTCTTGAGAACATACACCATTTGTTTAGATTCTAGGATTTTTAAATAAAACCATTCTATTCTTGATTGCTGTGTTTTCTATCATTAAACTCAGATAAGATCATCACAAAAATCCTTAAAATCAAAGCACTTGTGGAATTCTCATGATTCAAGATTGGGTATCGACCAAGTTTGTCAAGAAATCTCTTGCCAAACGAATCCGAAAACCAAAGAGAACAATTGCATACAAACAACTCCTAAGAAAACAACGGTTTATGTATCAAAGCAGGAAAGTTCTACTCCAACATAGAACTTTTATTCATAGGTATCACGATTTCTCTAGAGGTTATACAGATGGTTACGTTGTAGCTCCCTTAGATTCACAAGCATATTTCCAAAGAAGAGCTCTTAGGCAACACCACAATCATAGTCAGAGAATTCGTCCAGAATACATCCCACAATCAGCCATCCAATATGATACCAGACCAAGTGAGTTTCATAGAATAAGATAGTTTTTCTGTCTTAAAAATCTTAAGGTCATAGTTTTAGCATGCCCAGTATCTGTTTTAGCGCTCTCGGTATCTATTTTAGCGCTACCAGTATCTATTTTAGCGCGCCTGGTCTCTGTTTTAGCACGCCCAGTATCTGTTTTAGCGCGCCCAGTCTCTATTTTAGCGCGACCGGTATCTGTTTCAGTGCACCCAGTTTCTGTTTTAGCGCACCCAGTCTCTGTTTTAGCGAGCCATAAAACCAAAAAAATAGAGAGTTAATAGGACATTTTGTCAGTTTGCCCATATCGAATAAAAGGTTTCCATCAATCCAAAACATTTTTTTTCACAGTCCAGAAACACTTAAGTCACACAAAAGAAAAAGCTTTACCCCTACACCTAGATCTTGCAGCATCTTGCATAGTGTCATTATCACCAAAATCTAAGATTTTCTGTCAAAGTTTCCCTATCAAGGATTCTATCATCCTTTCATCACAAAACTAGATAAGACGAAATCAGATTTTAAATCAACAACCTTGGCACTTATCCAATCAAATCCAAAATCAAAGTCTAGAGTAAACTTTAAACGTTTGTATGCCTATTTTCACACGAGCAGCATATCAAAAACAACAAGAACAAGAAAATGAAAGAATAGCAGCCATGGCTGAAGAAAACCCTTGGGGACGATATAGCAACACTGATCCTCTTATTCACTCGCATAAGAAAGAAATAACTGTAGAGGAAATCGAGAAAGTTCAACAATACCCTCATTTCCATAAATTTATGGAAAAGATGCTAGAGCAAGACATGGAAAAGTATCTTCTACTATTAGCTGACAAAGGTGCTAAACTTCCTAAAGACTTTGATGTCAATCAACTCAAGGAAACAACCACACCTAACTCAACTAGTATAGAAAATCCAAATCAAATAGATGCTTTGACAAGACAAATCCAACAATTGCAATTACAATTCCAAAATATCCAACAAGGGACAACAAAGAGATATCTATTACAAGACATTTTCCCTTATCTATTTGACTCAAGCATTAACATGATACCATTTCCAAGGTATTGTGAGTACCCAACATACAACAAGTATAATGGAAGAACTGATCCATTTGATCACGTACGAGAATTTCAAGCCATGAGCATAGAGTTCGCACACGAGGACTCTTACGTACTACGATTATTTCCAAGGAGATTAGGGAATACTTGCATGGAGTGGTTTTCTAAACTGGAACCTGGGATTCAATCCTTTGAGGAACTAATCAATAGGTTCATTACACACTTCTCATTCAACATCAAACATGGGGTAACCTTAAAAGAACTCTACAACACCAAACAAGCAAAGGGTGAAAATTTTATTTCCTTTCTCCAACGATGGAGAAGGCTATTTGCTAAATACCCTAGATCTATTCCTGAAGAGGAGAAGATAGAGATGTTCATTGATAACTTAGTAGATGACATGAATTACAGATTGGACCTACAATGTCCATCCACATTTGAACAAGTTATCGAAAAGGGACTCAAAATCGAAGAGGCTCTAATCAAAAGAGGAACAATCAAACATTTCACTGAAGGTTCAAACAATAACCATTCCTCTAACAACAACAACGAAAAGCCAAGATTTTGGAAAAAGAACAAGAATACTGATACCATGATCGATACACATGTACCTAAACTGGTATTCACCTTGACACCAACCACTAGAAACAAACAAAACAATGGTTTTAATGTCAAACAAAGTAGTGATCAAGGAAATAATCAAAATAGTGGGGAAACAAAAGCCCAATCATTCCAACGACCATCCAATAGATGAAAATTCACGCCATTAGGACAATCATTGGAATCAGTCCTCAAAGAAATTTTAAACGAAAAGCTCATTTAAGTGCAAGAGGCTAGAAATTGGGTCCCTCAAGTCAAACCATCATGGTGGAATGACTTACATTACTGTCACTATCATCAAAATAAAGGTCACATGACTGAAAATTGTTGGCAATTAAAACATGCGGTACAAGACCTCATAGATCAAAAGAAAGTACTTGTAGAGGGCCCTCAAACAAACAAAGATCATACAACATTCAAAAATACTCTACCCAATTATCAAAAGGGAGAATCTTCTTCCGCAAACACCAAAGGTAAAAACAAAGGGTGACAGAACCAATCCAAGTCTTCACAATCCAGTAGAATGGCAAAACTGGACTAGGATAGACAGAAAAAGCAAGAGCACAAATCACCAATAAAACTGTGGAGCGTATTCTTCAAATAAGAGATAATTATGTAACAGATTCAAATGAGTATGAGTGGGACAACTTATCAGATGTTTCCTATGAAGATATTCAGATTGACATTATCAAAAATTATACTCCCGAACACGAGGAGGGTCAAAGCTCAAGCTTTAATCCTATTGTCTTTGAAACACAAAATTTTTATGACTCCAGTGAAGATGAAAAGACATCGATTGAGATAAATTATGTAGAAGAAAATACCTTTGTGGGCCTCGACATAACCACAAACAACCTAGACGACATTTCTGTCTGAGCTTTCACTATCGCTGACCTCAACCCATCTAATGATTCGTTGCCTTTACTACACCCCGAGATTATCGAATGGGAACCCCAACATCCTATTAATCTCCCTGTTTTTGACAATGACTCCTCCATTATTAACTACCTTTGCTGTGAGGAAGCTGATACTTGTTCTACCAATACTTTTTTTAATGACGCTTTTAGGCAGGAGGATGCCAAGCCTTCCAGTTGCAAAAATATGAAAGATAAAAATGGATCTAATGGTGAAAACCATTCTATGGCAGTATTTGATCCTAAAATAGTAAAAATAAAGAACGCATCCGATGGCGAAAACCTCATTGAGGCACCAAAGGATGGAAGGTTTGACATCCTCCCGCAACATTACCATGAAAGATCATCAGTGTTGATAGAACCCAGACAGTCTATTAATATTGGCACAGCAGAGAAAGCAAGAGTACTTCACCTGGCCGCATCCATGAAAGATACAAAAAAGCCATATTTTATCAAATTCTTTGAAGAACGATGCATCAATTTTGCTTGGTCATACTCTGACATGCTAGGCTTGGACAGATCTCATTATGCATCACTTATCCTTACCACTGGCACTAAACCAGTAAAACAGAAGCTGAAAAAATGCATCCACATGTTGCATTATTAGTGAAAAATGATTTGAAGAAATTACTAGATGCTGGATTCATCAGATCTATTGATTATGCAGAATGGATATCCAACATTGTACCTGTTTCAAAGCCAGATAACACCATTAGAATATGTATTGATTTTCGGGATTTAAATAAAGCATGTCCAAAGGATGATTTTCCTTTGCCAAACATAGACATGATTGTAGATCTCACAGCCAGTCATCAAATGCTATCACTCATGGATGGATTTTCAGGATACAATCAAATCAAGATAGCTCCTGAAGACCAAGAGAAGACAACATTTACATGTCCATGGGGCACGTTTTGCTGGAACGTCATGCCTTTTGGGTTAAAGAATGCAGGAGCTACATACCAGTGAGCTATGACAACAATCTTCCATGATATGATGCACACCTTCATGGAGGACTATGTGGATGATATCTTAGCCAAGTCTTACACTAGGGAAGGACATCTAGAGATATTGGCCAAAATATTTGACAGATTGGAAAAATTCAAAGTCAAATTGAATCCTAAGAAATGTGCCTTTGGAGTAACATCAGCAAAACTCCTAGGATACATAGTTTCTACAAAGGGAATTGAAGTAGATCTAGCAAAATTCCAAGCCATTATGGAAATGCCACCTCTTAAGAATATCAGTACATTAAGATCTCTACAAGGCCGACTACAGTCCATCAGAAGATTCATCTCTCAACTAGCAGATCGGTGTCATCCATTCAACCATCTTTTGCATAAAAATGTTCCTTTTAAATGGGATGAACAGTGTGAGAGTACTTTCAATCAAATCAAGCATTATCTGATGACACCACCAATCTTAGTACCACCCAGTGAAGACAAGCCATTGTTGCTATATATCGCAACAACAAATATTTCTTTAGGAGCCTTGCTAGCACAAGAGGATAAAGAAGGAAAAGAACATGCAATATACTATATCAGTAGGACACTCAATGGACATGAAGTAAACTACACCTTCATTGAAAAATCATGCTTAGCAGTAATATTTGCAACACAAAAATTGCGACATTATATGCTCACTCACACTATCAAGCTCGTTGCAAAAATTGATCCTCTCAAGTATTTACTAAGCAAAGCAGCTTTAACATGAAGGTTGGCAAAGTGGGTCATGCTCCTCAGTGAGTTTGATATTCAATATGTTGAAAGGTGAGCTATCAAAGGACAAGTCATCGCCGATCAATTGGCAGAAGCTCCATTATCAGATAGTCATCCTATGACCATGGAATTTCCCGATGCAGATATCCTCAACATTACAACACAACCATGGCAACTCTACTTCGATGGATCCTACACACAACATGGATCAGGGGCAGGAATTCTATTTGTCACACCTCTTGGGCACACAATCTCGTGATCATACAGGCTTACCTTCCGTTGCACTAACAATGTGGCAGAATATGAGGCTTTGATCCTTGGAATTAAAGTGGCTATTGAATGGAAAATCACAGAGCTACAGGTGTATGGAGACTCCCAATTAATCATCTACCAAGTCAACAATGATTACCAAACTAAGGATGACACACTGATTTTATACAAGAGGCTGGTGGATGACCTAAGAAAATACTTCATAGAAATCAAATTTGAGCAGATACCAAGATCAGAGAACAAAGCAGTAGATGCCATGGCCACAATAGCATCTCTTCTACAAATGCTTGAAATGCAAGATCGTTATCGATTTATTGTAGAACAAGTATCAAATCCTGCATACACAAATCCCAAATCCCAAACCATAAGCCTTTTGGATAGTGCCCAATCTTCCATTTATGGAGACATTTATACTTATCTGAAAGATAATATCTTACTGCCAGATCTTTCTCACAACCAAAAGCGCAACTTCATACGCCAATCTGCCAAACATACCATTATTGCCGACACCCTTTACCGTCGAGGCCTAGATGGTACTCTTTTACATTGTTTAGAACATGACGAATCCGCTTCCGCTTTACACGAGGTCCATGAAAGAATTTGTGGAACACATTCAAGTGGATTATCTTTAGACAAGAAACTCCTTCATTTGGGGTATTACTGGCCACACATGGAACAAGAATCTTATCAGTTTGTCAAAAGATGTTCAAAATGCCAGATCCATGGCAATCTTATACATGCACCAGCATAGGAGCTGCATCCATTTGCAACTACATGGCCTTTCTGTCAGTGGGGATTAGACCTGGTAGGGAAAATTCACCCATCTTCATCTAATGGACACAAGTTCATTATCACAACAACCGAATATTTTACAAAATAGGTGGAGGTAGTTCCTTTAACCACAATCACTGGAAAGCAAATATCATCTTTCATTCTTAATTATCACATTTGTAGATATGGGATACCCCAGTCAATCATCACAGATAATGGCAGGCCTTTCAAAAACCAAGACGTCCAAGAGCTGTGTGAAAAGTTCCACATTCAACATCGCTTTTCAACCCCATATTACCCTCAAGGTAATGGGCAGGCAGAAGCTTCAAACAAAACAATCCTAAAGATTCTCAAGAAGACTGTAAATGAAGTGGGACATGATTGGCATGTTCAGCTTAACCCTACTCTTTGGGCTTACAGGACTAGCATCAGAACACCAACAGGAGCTATGCCATATGCTCTTGTTTATGGATCAGAGGCAATATTACCTATTGAGGTAGAAATTCCATCCCTTCGAGTTTCACTAAAGGGACTCATTTCAGATGAGGATTATAGGGTCTCTAGACTTCAGGAATTAGAGCTACTTGGTGAACGTCGACAACAAGCTATCAATCATTTGACAGCTTATCAACAAAGGATGTCTAGGAACTATAATCATAGGGTTAAGCCTAGAGTCTTCTAGATCGAAGACTTGGTCCTACGAGAAAACCCTAGAAATCAAGCAGACAGAGAAAAGAAGGGAAAGTTTGAACCTAACTGGATAGGACCTTATGTCATCATATCAGTCTATGGATCAGGAGCATACTGACTGTCTACACTAGAAGGAGACATGTTGGAGGAGCCCATGAACAGCATTCATCTAAGGCGATTCTACACTTGAGGATATCTAGTGCACGGTCAATAAAGTTGTCTTGATGAAAACCTGGCAAACAGGCATCATGATGACAAAAAAGGGAAAAATACAAAAAAATAGAATATATATATATATATATATATATACAAAAGGAAATGAAAGAGAACACAATAAAAACAAGTGATGAAAACCTGGCAAACAGGCGTTACTTGTGATTTTCACCAAACTCCTCTATCTACTGGGTACAGTGTTGTTACGATTGTTTCCTTTCATATCATTTCCCTCTATTAGTTGAGATTCTCACTATCCATATCATAGCAGAGATACCATGTTTTACCCTAGCTTGGGGGCAACATCCTATTGTTATAGTACAAGTAGACTTTCAGCTTGCATGGAAGGGCAATCAAACATGACAACATCAAGTGGCAATCCATCAAAATCCAAAAACATCAGATAATCCAAAATCCAAAAAATCAGAAAATTCAAAATCCAAAAACATCAGAAAATCCAAAATCCAAAAACATCAGATAATCCAAAATCCAAAAACATCAGACAATCAAAAACACAAAAAAATAGAGTCTACATCAGTCCAAAGTGGAGTCTGTGTCAGTCGAACTACGTGGTCTCTGCGTGTATAACGTAGGCAAGACTAATATTTGATCAGTCCCCGAGACCCCTAGGATAGGTCTTTTAGGTCACATCATTTGGTCAAACGTTTGGGAATATCATGCACACATCGGCACACACATCTCAACACTGATGATCTAATCTGAATAATGATTTGAAAATACATTAAGTAGAATTTGAATTGTTGTGCTTTTCATTTTATCATTTGATTATCATTTCTTTAGAACTACTCAATGATGTATTGAACTAGAGAAGTAAGGAAGAAGAATGATACCCTTTCTTTGTTTGCTGTTTGTGAGTTAGTCATTATTTTGTGAATTGTCACGGGAAGTGCTCTATCAAATATCATGGATGACATTCCAATTCACTTAAGAAAATGATTAATTCTTGTTTGTTTATGCAAGAAATGCTCAGGTCATCATTGGTCTATCTTATACCATGATGCTTGTGTTCGCTTGCAATATCAAAAATCATGAAAGAAATACTCAGGTCATCATTGGTCTATCTCATATCATTGATGCTTGTATTCGATTTCAACATTTTAAAATAAAGCTCAGTGATGATACAAAGAAGAATAAAATGATTATTGAAATGACACTTATGTTTGCATTGATAAAGTAGGCATTTACATGGTTAACATAGATTGCATTCATAATAATACATCTGCAGAGTACGGGTGGCACAAGTTACAATGATTCATTCACAAATGATGTCATCTTTTCTTATTTAAGACTGAGTATACTTGACACATGCAATTTTCATAATCAACATGCATATAGGATCATCTCTTCATCTCATCATAAATTCACAATAAAAATCTCATTTCGTGATATCATATACACGATATGTTACACCATTCATTTATCATAACATTTACATCATCACATTATTGCATTCCATCTCATCTATCATTACATATTCATACATCATTACATTTCATTTACATTTCCATTCATCATCCATTTACATTTATTATTACATTTATCATTCATCGTTCATTACACTTATCATTCATATCTATCATTACATTTGCATACATCATTACATTTATCATTCATCATTACATTTCATTCATTTACATTTCATTTACATTCACATTCTCATCATTACATTTTCATCATACATCATTTACATTTACATCATCACGTTCCCATCATTATACTTTCATCATACATCATCGCATTCCATCTCATCTACAATTACATATTCATACATCATTACATTTCATTTATTCATCATCCATTTACATTTACCATTACATTTCGTTTATCCATACATCATTACATTTATCATTCATCGTTCATTACACTCATCATTCATATCTATCATTACATTTACATACATCATTACATTTCATTCATTTACATTTACATTCATCATTACATTTTCATCATCACATTCTCATCATTACATTTTTATCATATACCATTTACAATTCATTACATCATTTCATTTATCACATATCACATATTCATTTATCACATTTATTAACATTTCCATACATCATTACATTAACATCACATTTAATCTATCATACAAGAAATACATCATCAATATCATTTCACATCATCAATGCATCCATCACATCAATACATCATAAAATCAATGCATCTATCACAATAAAATCATATAAAATCATGTCATAGATCAATCAAACCGCTGCACATATATATCTCATCAAGTGTAAAGTATACAATGAAGTCTGAAAAGAATGAAAATAACATCATGTCAAAAATGGTTGTATCAATCTCTCAATGGGTACACATATAAATCTCAAGTAGTACTCCCACCAGAAGGAGCAGGTCTAGCACCAGTATCGGTATCACCACCAGATGTCCCAGGATCTCTCAAATCTCTCGGAAGAGGTTGTGTCACACCTCTGCTCACTGTCCTTGATCGAGTCCTCTCTAAGCGCGACTGAGCATAGCTGACTCTCTGCTCTGGGGGGCAAAGCTCATGGTAATGGCTCCGGTAGAACTCAATCTCAGCACCTTCCCGCATGGCCTCTCGCATATAATCCGCTACAGAAGTCCCATCTGTGACTCTCTGTAACCTCTCTCAGTCGCCTGTGCTGTCTCTGATGTCCGTCTAAGGGTATCTTTCTCTGTAGTCAAGGTTGTGATCTGTGCCTGGCAGTGGACAACTGTGCTCGTAATCCTGTCACCTGAGCGTGTGCGGTCGCTGCTGCCTGTAATGCACCATCTCTCACTAATCAGAGTACTGAAGTCTCAGGTGCGTACCCAGCCAGCTGGCCTCAGGTTAACCCCCTCGCACATGTGCCCACTCGTCGTCTCACTGCACCAACCCCCTGCCATCTTCGGATCCGGACGATGAGGAAGTAATAGCCTGCCTCTTATGAGGCGCACTGGAGGATGGCTCTGAGGTACCTGCTACACACGGTCTCCCCCCATCTCCACCATCATCATCACTGCTATCCTGACTGCTATCAGAACTGTCATCGCTGTCAGTCTCTGAGCTGCTCTCCACATCCACATCCACATCCTCCTCTCTCCCCTGTCGCTAACCAACCTAAACACCCCCTGGTGGTGCTACTGCTGGTGCTGCTGGTGCTGCTGCTGGTACAGGTGCTGACTCATCTAGAATAGTGATCCGTGGAGGAGGGTGTAGAGCCATATACTCTTCGTACTCAGGAGTAATGGGCGCCTCGACAATATCTCGCCGAATATCCCATGCTGATGGCTGTAAAGCACGGTAACCCTCAACAAGTGCCCCGTAAGGCAAACTGGGACCCCAATCAGGAACATCAATCCATCGCCGTCCATAATGTACTACACCCAATGGCATGCACTGCACAATGCCATACTTCTTGTACACACGATGAAACAAGAATCACTCCAAGACCCTAGGGCTCTTCCCGATCAAATGCATCGAATCAGACAAGAACCCGAACTCAATATCATCATCATCCCAGGCATCACAATCTAAGTACGGATGCCAGGTCACTGCCTCTATATCATCAACAATCCGCCTCCAATACTCAAGCTTACCCATCATATGCTGGGTAGGCCTGCCTCTATATCAAAATACATATGGCCTCATTGCTGGTCTGGCCAACACTGGTACGGTATGCGTAACATCAATATGCTCCCATGCCCATACCTGGAGAAGGGTAGCCCCTGTTGATAAACTGCTGCCACCGAGATATACGATCCAATGCAAATCATGATATAACTGGGCAAGCATGCACATGCCCCATGCATATCTCATCCTATGGACCACTAGACCCTCTAACATCTGACCCCATCCAAGCGATAGACCCTTTGACCTCTTATCAGGACAAAGGAATCCACCAATGAAACTAGCCAAAACTAAAGGAAGCGGAGCATATGACTCATATATATCTATCCATGGGATCCACTCTCCTGTAATGTGGGGATCCTGAAAGGCTCTCTGCATGGCATCTACACCGCCAACCTCCTCTGAATCATGAACCACAATCTCTTCAACAAAAGGAATACGAAGAATATGCCATACATCCTTTGGCGTCACGGTCATCTCACTAGTAGGTAAGTGAAAGGTGTTGTGATCACTATGCCACCGCTCTGCCAAAACTGTCAATAGACCCTTATTGAGTCTAATATGGGGCATGTCAAGTAAAGTCGCCAAACCACAAGCAGCAATATGCTGTCTCTCATCAGGTGACAGTCTCTGTATCATGTCAAAGGGCCACGGGAACTGCTCTCGCACCTGGATGACATCTAACTGCTCCTGTACTCATAGAAAACAAAATATTTTAATCAGAATATCACAAGATCATCAAATTTTCTAAACATTGTGCTTTTACCTATGAACCTATCAAATCATCAGGGAACCCTCATCTATCAATTGGGTTCAATCATTCAGAATGCATAATTATTCCTCGCCTATCATGAGGGTAATTATTATCAATCAATAGATCTCACTCATCATGAGATCGTTTCCCACATATTTTAGTCAAGATCAAACTAAAATAGATGGAATAAAAAACAAATCAACGAAAATCAAAACGCACAATGCTACATCAATCTATACCCAAAGCGCTACAAAATCAACTTAATGCGCTAAAATTTCTGGCGCGCTACAAAATTCACCGTGCGCGCTATAGATCTGACCCTACGTGCTAAAATTTCTGGCGCGCTACAAAATTTCACTAATGCGCTGCAAAACTGACCCTGCGCGCTAAAACTTCTGACGCGCTACAAAACTTACTGGACGCGCTACGCTATTGACCGGACGCGCTAAAACTATGACACGGTACAAAAAATCATGGGCGCGCTACACTGCGTTCACCACGCGATAAAACTCTAAAAATAATCAAAAAAATATCAAAAATATAGGCACAAATTACGAGGACGAGTTGGGGTACATACCGAAGGTCTATAGTTGTCCAGACGCTGGTGACGGCACACACGCTCGAGTCGGTGGGTGTGGTATGGGATCGGCATCGTAGCTTTGAATACTCTAAAGGGTCTCTATCACAAAGATTGTAAATGTCAAATGCACAAATGACTTTTGAAAATGACCTTTGGAGCATTTATAGGCTATTTTTGGGGGATTTTATGGGACTTATTTATTTTCTTTTCCTTCTGAGGACTTAATTCTTATCAATCACAGGGGCATTTACGGACAATCTTGTTGGGAGATAAATTGTTTCTTTATCAATTCATCAACAAACCATCATAAAAATTCAAAATTCTTGAAAAATCATAAAAATCCAAAATTCATCAATTTATCTCCCGAGGGGGCATATATCACTATCATTTCAGAATTCATCATCTGGGGCAAGTCTGGGGCATGCTTTAAAACCTTTTGTCAATACTGGCAGCTGAAGCAAAATCATTCTTTGAAGCACTACGTAAACACATCACTTCAAAGAGGGGCAAAATGTAGACACCTAAAAATAGTCTGGAGAATCTAATTAATTGAATACGACTTATTTGATTAATTAATCTTAAATTCTTCTACTTAGTAAATAAATAGAAATATTTATTTATATTAAGTTCATTTATAATTCTTCTATTTTTGTCTCCTAATTAAATAAACAAAATTAAAAACTTTGTTTTATTTAATTATTATCATTTTCATCATATTATTTCTCTCTTAATTAAATAAACAAAATTAAATTTTTTGTTTTATTTAATTGTTATCATTATTTCTTCTATCTTAAAATTAAATACACAATTTAAATAAATTGTGTTATTTAAAATCACATTTCTTCTTAATTAAATAAAGATTGCTAAAAATCTTTTATTTAATTATCATTCTCCTTTTAATTTAATAAAACAAACCCTATAATTTGATTTATTAAATTATTTATTCCTCCTTTTGCTAAATTTAAATAAATTAAAAATATTTAAATTTATGCATAAAATTTGCACTATTCACTCACCAATAAATATTTATTTCTCACCAATCAAATTAATGGCACTGCCATTCACGGGAAAAGCTTCAGGGAAAATTTGCAGGAAGTTCTCTTAACAACCTTCCACCCACCTTCCCTCTTATCTTTCCTGGTGTTTTCATGGGGAGAAACCATTCTCCATGATCAGCTCCTTCTTCTCATCCCATGCCTTTGGATTCTCCAGAGGAAATCACAGCCCCTCATCCTGGTTTTCTGTGCAATTGTGCTGCCATGAAAGCTATAAATACAGCTCTTGGGCTACAAGAAAAAGGATCCGAACTAATGCAATCCTACTCTGCAGGGTTCCAAAGCATTCAAGCATCCATATCATCCAACATTCAAGCATTCATCCAGCATTCATCCAGCATCCATCAAATATCCAGCATTTGCAGTCATGGCTGCCATTAGAATAGAATTTGCACATTTAGAACATATTAGAGTAGAATAATTTATTTCTCATTCTCTAAGTGTCACTTTAATGTTTTTATTAGCTTACAAATCTGAGAGCTAAGTAAATTAGAGAAGTCTTTAGAGTTAGAGAGCAATAGGATAGATTTTTGAAGCTTTCTAGTTTAAATTAGTTTAAATTTATTAAGTTTTAGATGCAATTATCTTATTTAGAAGCGTAGATGCATAGTTTAGTTTGTTTCCCCCATTCTACCGCTTACAATTTGGCACCCACCGTGGGGTAATACCCCATATTTTACTAAAATTTTGAAAATTGTGTCGTACAGGAATCAGCGTGAAAGTTTTCGTGGGATAGTGAATTTTTGTAGCGCGCCGGGGGTCTATTTCAGCGCGCTAGGTTCCTTTTCCAGCGCGCCCAGTTACTATTCCAGTGCGTCGGGTTACTGTTCCAGTGCGCCTGGTTTCTGTTCCAGCGCACCATCTTTTCATCTTTAAAAGCATTTCTTTCATCTGATTCCGATGCGTCCGCGGCCAGATTTCATTTATGTCTTTTTGTTTGGTTAAAATTTACCAATCCTAGGATAGAAACAGTTAAAATTTACCAATCCTAGGATAGAAATGGTTAAAACTTACCAATCATAGGATATAAATGGATTAAAATTTACCAATCCTAGGATAGAAACGTCACATTTCTTTTGGCAGTTAAAAATTGAACATCATGCTTATCATGGAGCAATATCTCCATTAGAGTAAATCATTTGTCTTTTGGGTTTTAAAAAGAACAACATTTTTTGCTGTGTTTGGGTGATAGGTTTATGCTCTCCCCTTAACTGGGTGCATCAAAATACCAGACTCGCCATTTGCTTCATGCAATTTCAAGTTTTCTTAAAACCTTTAGATAGGCCTGCCGTAGTGGGAAAAAGTACTCACCCTACAAGAACGACCTAAGTGGGGACAGCCAAAAGCCATGGTATTCCAACCCACTTAAAAGTTTATGTGAATTTGGGGAAACCCTCTTTCAATGGAAGTGTGCAGGATAACCATCCCCAAAATCTTTGTTTTAAAGATTCAGAGGTCTCTCGAGGGAGTTTATCCATTTGCCGCTCCGAACGGAAACCCTATCTAAGAACCTAGAAATAGAAGCACGCCTTTCAGTTTCCAAACATTGTAATACTTGATGGTGCAGGGGCAGGGAAGAATCTACCCTCAAGCACTCACCATATAATTGCCAAGGACTGTTTGCTCAGGGGATCCGGTATCCACTTCCGTCACTCTGAGTACGCACCTGGGTAAGACAAAAACACGGGCACCCTCTAGGGGGTGACATGGCTGTGTGAGTCGATGCAATTCCAAGCTGTGGGCTATTCGAGTATATAACGATGACCTTTTGTCTCTAGGAGTGAGTCTATTTGATGTGTTTTATCTTGTTATCAAACTAGTAAAAATCAAGAAGAATCATTGATTCTTGAGAACATACACCATTTGTTTAGATTCTAGGATTTTTAAATACAACCATTCTATTCTTGATTGCTGTGTTTTCTATCATTAAACTCAGATAAGATCATCACAACAATCCTTAAAATCAAAGCACTTATGGATTTCTCATGATTCGAGATTGGGTATCCACCAAGTTTGTTAAGAAATCTCTTGCCAAACGAATCTGAAAACCAAAGAGAACACTTGCATACAAACAACTCCTAAGAAAACAACGGTTTCTGTATCAAAGCAGGAAAGTTCTACTCCAACATAGAACTTTTATTCATAGGTATCACGATTTCTCTAGAGGTTATACAGACGATTACGCAGTAGCTCCCTTAGATTCACAAGCATATTTCCAAAGAAGAGCTCTTAGGCAACACCACAATCATAGTCAGAGAATTCATCTAGAATACATCCCACAACCAGCCATCACATATGATACCAGACCAAGTGAGTTTCATAGAATAAGATAGTTTTTCTGTCTTAAAAATCTTAAGGTCATAGTTTTAGCGCACCCAGTATCTGTTTTAGCTCTCCCGGTATCTGTTTTAGCGCTCCCAGTATCTGTTTTAGCGCGCTTGGTCTCTGTTTTAGTGCACCCAGTATCTGTTTTAGCGCGCCCGGTCTTTGTTTTAGTGCACCAGTATCTATTTCAGCGCGCCCAGTCTTTGTTTCAGTGCACCCGGTCTCTGTTTTAGCGCGCCATAAAACCAAAAAAATAGAGAGTTAATAGGACATTTTGTCCGTTTACCCATATCGAATACAAGGTTTCTATCAGTTCAAAACATTTTTTTTCACAGTCCAGAAACACTTAAGTCACACAAAAGAAAAAGCTTTACCCCTACACCTAGATCTTGCAGCATCTTGCATAGTGTCATTATCACCAAAATTTGAGATTTTCTGTCAAAGTTTCCCTATCAAGGATTCTATCATCCTTTCATCATGAAACTAGATAAGACGAAATCAGATTTTAAATCAACAACCTTGGCACTTATCCAATCAAATCCAAGATCAAAGTCTAGAGTAAACTTTAAATGTTTGTATGCCTATTTTCACACAAGCAGCATATCAAAAACAACAAGAACAAGAAAACGAAAGAATAGCAGCCATGGCTGAAGAAAACCCTTGGGGACGATATAGCAACATTGATCCTCTTATTAACTCGCATGAGAAAGAAATAACTGCAGAGGAAATCGAGAAAGTTCAACAAGACCCTCATTTCCATAAATTTATGGAAAAGATGCTAGAGCAAGACATGGAAAAGTATCTTCTACTATTAGCTGACAAAGGTGCTAAACTTCCTAAAGAATTTTATGTCAATCAACTCAAGGAAACAACCACACCTAACTCAACTAGTATAGAAAATCCAAATCAAATAGACGCTTTGACAAGAAAAATCTAACAATTGCAATTACAATTCCAAAATATCCAACAAGGGCCAACAAAGAGATATCTATTACAAGACATTTGCCCTTATCCATTTGACTCAAGCATTAACATGATACCATTTCCAAGGTATTGTGAGTACCCAACATACAACAAGTATAATGGAAGAACCGATCCATTTGATCACGCACGAGAATTTCAAGCCATGAGCATAGAGTTCGCACACGAGGACTCTTACCTACTATGATTATTTCCAAGGAGCTTAGGGAATACTTGCATGGAGTGGTTTTCTAAACTGGAACTTGGGATTCAATCCTTTGAGGAACTAATCAATAGGTTCATTACACACTTCTCATTCAACATCCAACATGGGGTAACCTTAAAAGAACTCTACAACACCAAACAAGCAAAGGGTGAAAAATTTCTTTCCTTTCTCCAACGATGGAGAAGGCTATTTTCTAAATACCCTAGATCTATTCCTGAAGAGGAGAAGATAGAGATGTTCATTGATAACTTAGTAGATGACATGAATTATAGATTGGACTTACAATGTCCATCCACATTTGAACAAGTTATCGAAAAGGGACTCAAAATCGAAGAGGCTCTAATCAAAAGAGGAACAATCAAACACTTCATTGAAGGTTCAAACAATAACCATTCCTCTAACAACAACAACAAAAAGCCAAGATTTTGGAAAAAGAACAAGAATACTGATACCATGATCGATACACACGCACCTAAACCAGTATTCACCTTGACACCAACCACTACAAACAAACAAAACAATGGTTTTAATGTCAAACAAAGTAGTGATCAAGGAAATAATCAAAACAGTGGGGAAACAAAAGCCCAATCATTCCAACGACAATCCAATAGACAGAAATTCACGCCATTAGGACAATCATTGGAATCAGTCCTCAAAGAACTTTTAAACGAAAAACTCATTCAAGTGCAAGAGGCTAGAAATTGGGACCCTCAAGTCAAACCATCATGGTGGAATGACTTACATTACTGTCACTATCATCAAAATAAAGGTCACATGACTGAAAATTGTTGGCAATTAAAACATGCGGTACAAGACCTCATAGATCTAAAGAAAGTATTTGTAGAGGGCCCTCAAACAAACAAAGATCATACAACATTCAAAAATCCTCTACCCAATTATTAGAAGGGAGAATCTTCTTTGGCAAACACCAAAGGTAAAAATGTTGGCTATGTTTATGACACAACAATCCTTTGTTTGTCCACTG
>VDFB02047397.1:106749705-106764277 GCA_007258455.2 Sequoia sempervirens | reverse complement strand
TGTAATGGTGAGCTAGATATAATGCAAAAAACTTCCAAAATGCACCTTCAATTCAAAGAAAAAAAGGGAACCCCCCCAAAAATCTAGTATTTCTATCACACTTTTTTGATTCTCTAAATCATCCAGAGATGCAAGAGTAGAGCATATTAATTGCTTCAAAAAAATACAAGATTTTCACTCAAGATATCCTAAAAGACTAGCCAAAGGAACTCAACTAGGCTCTGATACCATGTAATATTTAGTTATGAAGATAGCCACCCAAGATCTAAAGGCCTATGGAAAGCACAAAATGCTCAGAAGATCAGTATGATAAGAATAAACTATATTCCTATCAATGAAAAAATGAATCAATGTACAATGTATTAGAGACCACTTGGTTATATAGCCAAGGTGAGACCTAAGATGTCATGATATTATGACAAGTTTCTTAATCTTATGACATTAGACAACTTATCACAACTACCTAGGTCACATGTGTTACAAATCAAAAGATAAGATAACAACTAATGACAACTAACACCTTATAGAAAGAATATTAGGACCTAAGTAAACTTAACATGTGAATATGTCCCCTAAGTCCCTAGTAAATGAAATAACTAGGTACAAGAAATTTATTCACACCAAAACTATCCATAAACCTCTAGTAATTACCATTACTTATTTTAGACACCGTTAGGCCACTATACAGAAGATCCGTCACATTCGCAATCAACCTGGGGAACACATCAAAGCCTATATTGCCAATATGAACTCTATCCTCTCTCCATGAATTGTAAAACTTAGCAGTAATATCGACATTGTACCCACACATCACTATAAAGAATGTGGCTTCATACTAGGCTCCTCGAAGAGCTTCCAGAGCTTGGAATTTTATCATAAAGGCACACAAGATAATGGCTCCAACCTTTTCTTGGGACCCCCCATGCAGTTACAATGGTAGTGGTAGAAGAGAGAAAATTTTCCTTTCTCAACAGTCGAATTAGTGGGTAAAAAATTAATAGAAGAGGAAATAATATAAATGTTACCATGGTTTCATAGAAGAATAGTGGACAAGACCTCCACTAGTTGGGCACTATCTTCACACAACATCCAGAAAGATCTAGTAGGAGCCATGATATAAGTTGTAGGGTGGATAATTTTTTCCCAAATTTAAGCAGCCCAATTCGAAAGCCCACAATTTGTATGAAAGTAGATGCTGCAATCAATAATGATGAAAAGAAGGAACCAATAGAAGCCAAATATCTAATTGAAAGGACGTCTGAAATATTGTAGCTTAAGAAACATGCAAGGGCACAAAGAAGAGGAGACACTGGGATTATTTGTCATGATGGAATAAAGCCTCAAATCCTTGGCTTCAAGGGAGATAGGATCTATAGTCACATCATTCAGACTTCCCTTGAAAAGAACATCATTGATAAAATAATCCATCTCAAGGAAGAAAGAAGTTAGAGCATAAGTCCATAAAGGACTTATCAAAATATATATATATATATATATCAATATCCCAAGGAAAGGGATACTTTTCTATTAAGTTCCCCATTAATGTCAAATCATGAAAATGACAACACCAAGTCACAAAGGCATATGAGCTAATGAAACTCACCAAGGCTAACATCATCCACCCCAGGTCAAATTCATCCTTCCTACTACAATTATTATACCTCACACCCTATTTTGGACCCAAATAAGCATGCAAAGTATACAACCATGCCTTCGTCACCCAAACCACATGGCTCACCACCTTACCACCATAATTCATACCCTTTACTTTTAGCATATTCCAACCTTTGTAACATGTCATCTTGAGAACATTGAGATTCAAATTTAAATTTGAAATTAGGCAACTCTTTCTTTTATCACACATCATACAATAGATGTTACAATTCAAATTTAAGTTCAAAATGGAATGGGAGACCAACAACCCAACCATAGTAGTAGAGAAACCCACATAAAGTAAGGTAGAAAACAACATAATTGAAGATTGAAAGGAGCCCCACCCATCTAGTCCTTAGCCAACCAATCCTTAATACGAGTTAGAATATTCTCAAATCTCCATTATTACTCACACAATTTTTTGATAAATTTTTCTTTCAAAGTAGGGGTTTGACCATCAAAGTATGTCACTATGACATATAATTTTGTAGAACTATAGGTCTTAAAGTAATATTTTTAGAAAGTGTAACTTGCAATATACTTTATTTAATGATGATCAATTTTCTAACTTTTAAAAATAATTTTTTTACCAAACATAACAATCTCTATTCAATGCACATGAAAAATAAAAATTATTATAAAAATTAAAAAAAAAACTTTCCAATCCATATGAATGTACTTAATTTATCAATATATAAAAATAAAGTATTATGGAATAAAATTGTTCTAAATTATAATTAATGTGAATTAAAAAATTAGTAATTTATAATATATGTAGAAATAAAAAGATGAATGTGCTAGATATTAGTGTGAGTTGTATGTGTTTATGAAATTGTGATTTTGTATTATACCAAATAAAATTAGATTAACCATTTGATCATAACCAAGACTTAATAAAAATTGGTATATTTTAAAAAAATGCACTTAGATTAACCATTTGATCATTACCAAGACTTAATAAGAATTGGTATATTTTAAAAAAATACAAGTTAATAAATTGTATAGTTTTTCTAACAATATATATATTTTCTACATATATGCTCACTTTATTTATTTCCTTTGATATTGTATGGTTCATATTTGTTATGGGTATCCAAACCCAATTAAGTGGTGGCTGAAAAAGGGTTACTCCATGTTTTTTATAAAAAAATGTGCTATTGTAGATTTGTTTAATATATTCTATTTAAATATAGAGTTTTTTTACATTTTATGTATTTGCTATCAAAGGCTTCAACAAAAATGAGCTATAAATAAATGAAATGAGAATGAATCTTTTTCTTTTGAAAGTAGAAAAATCAAAAATTAAAAAATACATGTGTAAATTTTCTATATTTAGATATCAAAATATACAAATATTATAAAAGATAATAATTATATATAATGTACACAATTTGGAAAGTATAATAATGTTTAGACTATTGTTTGATTATTTCTATAAATACTTTTATCAACATCATTATTTATATTGATTGGGTTTGAATTTGGTATTTAAGTCAAGATTAAAATGATGAAAAAAATAAATTATGAGTAGCCAATGAATATTACAAAATTATGTGAGAGGAGGAAAATAAATAGTGATATATTTTGTTTGGTGTTTCTAATAATAGAATCTTTTTATCTCTAATTTTTTATCTATATAACCTAATAACTTCTTTGGATAAGAGAATATTCATTCTTGTTAAATGAATATATCTAGAGATTTTTAAAAAATATTAAAAGTAGCTTTTTGGTAAAATCAATGAAACAAATGATTCTTGCCCTTGGTGGTTAATTTTTGAAATGGTCTATTATGGAAAGATTTAGCTTCACATTTTCATGAAAAAAAATTTAAAATTCATAAGTTACAATTACTTATGCAAGAAGATTATAAAGGGTATTATTAAATGGGAAGATTGATAACATATAGCCTAGTTTTGGAATGTTATTGTTACTACATGAGATTTTTTTGTTGAGGTAGTGCAAACTAGATAAATGCATCTAGAATATGTACAAAAAAAATTATATAAGTCTTTAGTAGTGTGATATGTAATATTAAAAACATATTTGATTCACAATTTGTTATATAAAGGGACATAAAATGTTAATTTACATTTATATTAAATTTTTTTATGATAAAGTGATGTAAATTTCAAAGGTGAAAATTTAACTACTATATATTTTTATTTTTATGATTTTTTAGTAAAATCCCATTTGAATGTGTGTGTCTATGTGTGTTATCCTTTTGTTTTATATTTGAAAGTATGTTTATATTATACTTTGATACTATATTCTCCCTTCAAATTAATGTAAGAACATAAGAAGTATTAGATTTAATCTCAAAATATTGATAACAATATCAACTAACTTTTTATGAAATTTTACAACCAATACATGTTAGAAAAAATAAATCAATCAATTATAAAATAAGTTACAAATACACAAATTCCTAATACATCTACATAGAAGAAATTTATTTGAAATGTTATTAACAATGATTTCTGTTCTTCTAATACTTCAGAAATGTAATGTTTTGCCACATATTACTATGTATTCCTCTTCTCTTCTCCATTGTAAATTTTTTAATGTGTTTTATTTTCATTTTCTTATAACATAAATTAGAAAAATAATTAAATGAACAAAGTTTTGGGGTATATATAAACTTTTGTTCAAGTAATGTGAACAATATAGTCTGATGATGGTATGACTGTGTTTTGTTAATGGAGTAGAGCAATGTCTATCCAGCCTACAAAACGGCCATTTGATCGTATTTATTAATTAATTAAAAATAAAGATTCATTGCATCTTTATTTTTAATTAATTAATAAGTACGGTCAAATGACCATTTTGTAGGCTGGATAGACATTACTGGCAGTTCTTATGAGAATTATGAGAAGGCTTTCGCTTGTCTCGCCTTGTCTTGCACCTACCTCATTTGTTACTGTTACACCATTGATTTTGATGAATTTTTCATTGATCTGTTGCGCTATCAACTAATGGATGCGTTGTCACTTTTAGGTCATGTATTGCATTGTTTTTCTCCAAAATTTGAAATGGTCAGAGAGAAAATAGAAAGTAGAAAAACTAAAAGAATGGAAACCTTGATGTGAAAGGAGAAAGGCAAAGATTTAACCATAGAAAGAAAACCAGGGTTAAAATTATTAGAAGGTTTATATTCTTACTTAAATGTTCTGATTGTCTCCGGTTGGTTTGATCAACAATCCAAGGAAAGCTTTCCAAAAATCTTTTGGAGTAGTTCTGTAAAACTCATTATCGAAGGATTGTTTTCAGTTATATATCCATGCAATCATTTGAATATCGGTCAGCTGCGCAAATTACGTTTACTATCAGCTGCCAACCTGTAAATATCTACGTTTAGATTAAAATATTCAACCGTATTTACTGCTTTAATAGGTAAGAGTCAATTTGGAAAGATGCAACAGCTATCAAGCATAACCAGTGGTATCTTATGGTGCAGAGCTTGTATTCTTAAAAGAGAGGTCACAAGTTCAAATCTTACAGGGGGTAAGGTATGTACACCTCATATTGTGGAGCACGAGGTGCCTCCCTCATATTGGGAGTACAAGGAGTCCCGTATACTGTAAGCCATCCGTAAACCCAAAAACAGATCGTCTGATATCATGGACTATAAAAGGACCTTTCCTTTCCTTTCCTATGCCATCACCACCTCACCCTCCCACTCCCAAACATTATTGTTATTATCTGGTACCACTTCTGTCAGATACAGCTAATCGGACAGAAAAACAGGCGCAAATCACTCCTGTATGGGAGGGAAAGTCTGTCAACTATGGTGATGAAAATTAATTAAAATAAATTACCTGCGCCGAACTCATGGAATTATATCATATTTTTCTTCATCCCAACCTAGCCCAAAAATCTTAGGCCGTTATCCGTTTTGGCATGTTCTATTTTCTTTCTTCTTTGTCCGATTCCTTTGTCAATGAACAGAGAGAGGTGCTGTGTAGGTGAGACAGTCTAATGAAGAAGCTTCCGATTTCTGTACTCGGCCATTAACAATCCTCCGGCGTCAATAAGTATCCATCCTCGCAGTTTTCTTCCACAGAGTTTACCAGTAGGGTTTCGTGGCCACCCTTGTTACTACAGGGCTACCGCAAGCCGTCGTGTGTCTCCGTTAACGCACAGAGCATCGCGAACAGTCAAGAGGAGAAGTAAAATCAATGGAAGGTCGAGAAGACCAGAATGCTGGACGAGTCTATCAATCACGTCATTTTTTTGTATGTGCATTTATATACTTTTCCCTCTTCTATAAATTGATCTTGGGTTAGTTTTAGATATTTTTTGGTCTTGGGTTTAATTTTAGATAGTTTTTCCTTTTCTATAAATTTCATTCCTATCATGATAGTTTGAATGAACCTCTAGACGTTTAATGATATCAAGTTTCAACAATCCATATCAATTAATCTTGCGCATATTTTTCTGGATTAGATTGCGTGAGAGTTTTTGCATCAATATTTCGGATCACACTTCGTATTATATTTCTTGATGTGTTACTTATTCCCAATTTTTTCATGTATCTTAAAGCTCATCTTATATCTCCGGTCATATGTCAAAAGTAATCACCCCTATCCGTCATATGAATGTTAGTTGGGAAGAAGATATTTATTAGTAAGTTTAGAGTAGGCCTAGAATTTAACGATCACCCCTATCCGTCATATGAATGTTTTTTTTTTACGGTTTGGCCATTTTAGTACCTTTCATTTAACATGAAAAATATAAATCGTAAAAAATATATAAATATATTTAATTTATGAATTTTTTAAATAATTTTTTTATATTAAAATTTTATATTAATAATATATAATAAATATGAAAAATATATAAATTTAATAATATAATGTAAATAATTTTATCATTATTTTTAAAGTATAGTATTATGTATCATATAAATTAATAAAATATTTTTAAAAACTATATCGTAAGAATATGATTATAGATACATGTTCAACACTCACCAAACTCATGTATATATATTATATTAATAATACATAATTAATATGAAAAGTACTTCGAAGGGCTAAATTCGTGCTTCTTGTGTCGCCGTGAGGGTCATTTGAGAAAATATTGCCCCATTATCAAAAAGAAATCCTCGCAACCCAAGGCCGCGGATATCCGCGACCCTCCTAATGTTGATAATTGTAGCACGAACCCCTCCTGCAATAAATCCTCTGCTGTTGTCGCTCCCTCTCAACCCTCCCCCCTACTGACCACCTTCTCCCCGCCCCCTCCTCCTGTCCCCTCCCCCGCGTCTCTCCCGGTTGACCCTTTACCCCTGGCGAACTGTGGTCTTAATTTAGGGCCCTGAACTGTGGCCAAGGTTTCCAATAAAAGAAGACGAAAATCTTTGAAGCAATCTGTGGCATCTTTAGAGAACCCCTCTCCCCTCAACTCTCAGCCCTCCCCTATCTCAGTCTTCCCCGGTGAACCCTCTGGAAGTGAAACCTTGAATGTTTCCCACACCTCGTGCTTAACCATAATGGAAAAAGCAGCCAGTTGCTCTGACCTTCCTCCTCATCCCAGCGTCCCCCCCAAAATATTTCACGAACTTGGTGATGACTGCCTGCTTGAGATCATCCCCGCTAGTATATACCCCTCTGATACTGGTGGGCACATTGGCAAAAATATCATGGACATGAACTTTTTATCTCCTGATGAGTCTGATAATGAAGAAGAATTTAAAGATGCCTGCACTCTGTATAAATGCAGGGGAAGGAAACTAGGCTCCAAGAATAAGAACCCCTCCAAGAAAGTGCTTAGAGACATTCATAACAGTGCCTCGGCACAATATCAAAGTCCTACCGAAAATTGTGCCCCCCAACCAAATGTTTCCTCATGAATTGTGTCTCTTGGAATATTAGGGGCTTGGAGTCCCCTGACAGACGGTGGACCATTAAAAGGTTTCTTGATACCTGCAAGTCTATGGATGTCCTTATGCTTCAAGAAATTAAGGCTATTGGGTACTCTCTGGATTCCAACCTCAACTTCCTTTGGAAGGATGCCATCAAGTTCTATACTAACCATGATAGGGGTAGGGGTGGGGTTGCTCTCCTGATCAGCCCCAGATGGGAGAATTATATCACTGATCATGGGATTTCCCCCTGTAACAGAGCGGTATGGATCACTCTTAATCACAAGAATAATGTCTTTGGCATATGCTCTATCTATGCCTCAAATGACTTCAGGGAGCGTGCGAGTCTCTGGGACTGGATTGCTGCCCTTCCTAATATACCCTGGTTTATCGGGGGAGATTTCAACATGATAGAGGCCCAAGAGGACAAACTTGGTGGTCTTCCTTTTGCGTGGAAAGATCCAGAGAAAACTCACTGGAACAGAATGATAAATACCAAACTCCTTTTTGACCCCTTGGCTGGATCTAAGGATACTAATCTTGGAATTTGGCATACCTGGTGCAACCTCCAACAGGGTCACTCTAGAATTTATTTCAGACTCGACAGATTTTACGCCAATAAAAACTTCTCCTTTTTACCTGATAATCATGGGCACCTTGTTCTCGTCTCCCCCACCTCCCTCTCCGACCACCATCCCATTTCCTCCCACATTACTTTTAACAGCTCTCCTCTCCGGTGCAAAATTTTTGATTCTAAGTTCACTCTTAACACTAGCCTCCTGAAAGATGAAGACACTCTTGCTGCCATTCACATCATTAAACTTATTAACAGAAATACTCTTCCCTCCTGCTCTCATCTTGATAGATGGAATAAGAACATCCTTGCTTGGAAAAAGCTGCTTAAGACCATCGGGCAAAAAAGAGCAAAAGATTATAGATATGCCGAAAAATGCCTTTCCTCTGATCTGCAGTTAGCCGAGTCCAACATTCAAGCCAACCCCTTTGACTATGATCTCGCCTCTCATCTTATCAAAGCTAAGGATGCCCTTAGATAGCACCAACAGCTTAAAATTAATGGAGCCAGGATTAGATCCCGTACGCACTGGTTGCAATTTGGTGACAGGGGTTCTAAATTCTTCTTCAACCTCCTTAAGCATAAGCATACTAATGAGAATATTGAGAGAATTGTGGTTGATAACCAGGAGATAACTGACATTGATAACATTAAGGAGACCTTTGTTAATTTTTATCAGAATCTCCTTGCTTCTGAAGATTCGGAAGAGGCCTCTTCCCTCAGACAACATGTGTGCTCCCTTATCCCTAGCAAGATCTCTGCTGATGAAGCCAATCAGTTGTCCAAAGACCTCTCTATAGAGGAAATTGAAAAAGCTATTAACTCTCTCCGCAATGATAAGGCCCCCGGACCGGATGGTCTCCCGGCTGAGTTCTATAAGGCCAACATTGGTTGGATCTGCCATGATCTTCTTGATCTGTATTCGGAGGCCCTTGAGAGGGGATCTTTGGGATGCTCCATTAATAAAGGTATAATTAAGATGATCCCTAAAGATGGGGATAAGGCCCTCATAAAAAACTAGAGACCTATTACCCTCCTCAATGTTTCCTACAAAATTTTTGCCAAGCTCCTGGCGCTCAGAATTGAGAACATCCTCCCCAAGTTTGTTTGCTCTACCCAGACTGGTTTTATCAAAGGCAGGTATATCCTCAAAAACCTGATCACTAGTTGGGAAGCCATGAACTGGTCCAAGCACTCCCAACAAAACTCTACCATGTTCCTTCTTGACTTTGAAAAAGCCTATGACAGGGTGGAATGGAAATTCATCACCATGATGCTAGAGGCCTTCGGCTTTCCTAGGAAGTTTTGTAACTCTATTAATACTCTGCTCAAAGATGCTTCAGCCTAGATTGATATTAATGGCTCGATTTCTGCCTCCTCTTCCCTTGGTAGATCTATCAGGCAAGGCTTCCCCTTGGCTCCGGCCCTTTTCGTTATTGCTTCTAAAGCCCTTTTTTACATCCTGAGAGATAACTCTCTCTCCCCTGCTGTCAAAGGTATAACTCTTCCCAACAATGAGGAGCTCTTAAATTGTTAGTTTGCTGATGATACTGCTATCTTCTTTAATGCTAGACCTGATAATTTTGAGGTTCTGACCTCCAAACTCAACTTGTTTTGTAAGATCTCCGGGGCGAGGCTTTCACATTCCAAATCTATCTGTCTTGGTTGGGATGTGATCCCCCCCGACTGGTTTAAAATCTATGACTTTCTGTGGGGTGGCCCACACAAGATTGTGTGCTACCTTGGCATCCCCTTCTCCATTGACCCCTCCCTTAATGACATGTGGGCGTGGATTAAAGATAAGATCTTCAAAAAGTTGAATAAATGGCATAATAGAACCCTTTCTTTGGCTGGTAGAATCCAGGTCTGTTAGAAAATCCTTTCATCCTATAACATTTACTATTCTTCTGCTTGGATGTTCAGTAACTACCAAATCCTTGAGATTCAAAAGGCGGTTAGAAGCTTTCTCTGGTCGGATGGAAAAGGTAAAAAGAAGATGCATGCTATCAAGTGGGACTGGTGCCATGTCAATAAGCTGCTCGGGGGCTTGGTTTGAAGGATCTCAAGCTCCAAGGGGTTGCCCTTGCCGCCAAGTGGATCTTTCACTCCCTTGATGGAACTGATCCTTGGAATGTTCTGATTAGAAGTAACATTGAAAGAGGCTTCCCTAAGTCTGCGAAGTCTTGGAAGAATCTGCCGATTATTGACCTTGTTATTGGTAATTTTCCTGTTCTTGTTCAAGGTTCTGCAGTCTTTAGGTCCATCTAGAAGGCTTGGGACCAGGTTAAATTGCATGTCTCTAACAGGGACTTCCATGATGACTGCCATCTTTATGGTGAAAGGTCCATTTGGTGGAATCTTTCTTCCTCTGGCAAGCCCCTAGCTCTCTCCCAAGGCTGCTCTGCTAGGCACTGGTCGAGCAAGGGCATTTCCCAGTTAGCCGACCTCTTTGAGAATGATGAATAAATCAGCTGGGAGGTTCTCAGTAATAATTTTGACCTCCCCATTTCCCAAAAAAAAACTTATAATTTGATTGTCAAGGCGACTAAAGACCTCCCTTCCTCTTGTCATGTGGACTCTCATAGATTCCTTGGGTGTAAATGGCCCGATGGCACTATGTTCTCCAAGATCAAAGCCAAGCACATTTGCAATGTTATTGGGCATTCAGAAGCTATCATTGATCACGTTAATACTGTTTGGTATTCCAGGCTGGACACCCGCGCTTGGAAGAACCACTTTGACCGCCTGTGGAAAGGTCCCACCAAGCCTAAGATCAAATGTTTCAACTGGCTCCTTCTCCTTGACAGACTCCCTGTTAGGAAAGGGAATGCCGAGTAAGATTACTATAACTTCTGCAGACTTCCTGAAATGGCTAGACATATCCTCCTTGACTGTATATTTACAAAAGAAATATGGCTCATGTTTGGCATTACTTATCCTATGCTTTTTACTGTTATGGCATTGTTACTGGGCACATTGATGGTTTAAAAAATGACTCTAATCTTTTCTGGAAGATCCTCTCCTCTAATATTCTTTGGCAAATCTGGAAATGCAGAAATGAAGAAAGATATCAGAATAACCCCTGTGATCTTACTGAGTCTTTTAGAAAACTCATTTACTTTAAATTTTTTTTGTAGGTGTGAACCACCATGATCATCGAAAGAAAGAAACTTAAACGCTTCCTTAAGGATGGTTATGCCACCTTTTTCATCTACGAGATGAAGGATGGGTATGCCTGGAGGGACACCCTCAACAACCAACAGCTCTTTGATAATACCTACAAAATCCTATCCCAAGAGGTGAAGAACAACAAAGGCTTCGGCAAGGATACAACGCTCATGCTTGCGCAGATTCAGGAGATGAAATATATAGTCTGGATGGAAGGAGATAAAGGTTGGACTGCCTGGGTGGATAAAGTGGATGACATCTTGTACTAAGCCTGTTGATCGGTGGTGGTCTTCTATGCACTTTTTTGCCTCTTGTAATGAAAATGTAAATCTGTAGCGGCTATTTTGCCCATTTTTTTGGCTCTGCCTTGAGGCGTGTCCTCTTGTTGGCTGAACTGGTCGCTCTCTGGAGCTTTCTGTATTTACTGTGATATCCTTATATTTAATACAAAAGTACACAAATTTAATAATGTAATACAAATAATTTAATTATTATTTTAAAATATATTATTATGTATCATTTGAATTAACAAAGTATTGAAAAACATCATAATTCTTATAAAGTGTCTATGATTATAGAAACATGCTCAACACTCAGCAAATTGATGATGTATATTGAAAAATTTCAATTTCTCTAATATATATAACAAGGCCACATTGCTATGAAGTTCTTGCCAAATGCTGACAAGGTGGTTTTATACTTGCATTTTGATTCGTATAAGATTGTGGTGACAATGATCGCTTACAAAAAAAATACAAAAATACATTATAAAAATGTATTCTCTATTACAACAGATGCTATGATGTCCATCAAAATTGAATGGTCCTTGGAAAATTAGATTCTTCAGTCTTTTGGATCTGTCAGATAAGGGCTTGAATAAGAACACCATTGCATCATTCTTTAGTCCTTTTGTATTTGTTAGTAAATGCTATGATGTTCATCAAAGTTGAATGGTCCTTGGAAAATTGCATCCTTCAGTCTTTTCGATTTATCAGATAAGGGATAGAATAAGAACACCATTGCATCATTCTTTAGTCCTTTTGTATTTATTAGTGCATGTATAAGAGCTATGAGAGGGCTGCAAAAAAAGACTTGGTTTTGGTCCATGTTACCAAAAACCTCTACATGAAGGATTTTTTTGCATGATAACTATTACCAAATAATTTTAAAGATCTATTAAAAATTTAAAACTATCTACCAATTTAACACTAACACAATTGCAATAGTGACCTTTCATGAATCTTTTTCATTTCTTCTTTCACATTCCTGATTTGTTGCTTGATTCCAAAACTAGGAGCTTTGTAGGAGTGGTAAATACTTGAGGAAGCTTGTGAAGGGTTTCTCAATCATAACAATGTGTTTTAATGCTATTACAAGGGTCAAAAAATGTTTTAAATGGGGTAGCAAACAACAAAAGGCTTTTAAGAAAATAAAATAGAAAATTAGCTATGTGATATGTTAGCTTTAACCACTTTGAAACAACCATTTGAGGTGGAAACAAATGCAATTCATTTAGCTATGGGGGTTGTTTTGTTCTAGGAGGAAAATAATTTTTTTAACATTTCAAACTCTTCCATTGAGGAGTCCTAAAGTATTGTATGTATGACAAGGAAACCATACAGATTGCAAACACTTACTTTTTGCAATCTCATGGAAAACTTCAACATGCATTGTATTATATGTGGATGTTTTTTCTACTATAGTTCCACTTAGTTATTACTTCATACAAATTTATGTAGGTATTTGATTATATTATATAATAATTATTGCATTATAATATATCATATTATATTATATTATAATAACTTATTAATATAATTAATCTTATATAAAATTTATATTATATATTATAATTATTAGTATATAATGGATGTCCTAATAATAATTTTAATATTATTTTATATTTATTAAATTTGTATATTTATATATTTATACATATATATTCATATATTATATATAATATAAATATATTTTATTATATTAAATAATAATTATTACGTCGAGAGGTGTCTATAGTGGCATCCACCAAAAATCAAAAATGTGTAAGGAAAAACTAATCAAGTTGAATTTGACATGCAAGTGGTGGTAATAGTGATGTTTTTTTTTTTTTTTTTAAAGTAGGTTTTTGAGTTCTCTTACTAAATTTTTGAGTTGATTTTTCCTGTGGAACAACATTTACCACAGTAGGAGGAGACATCATGTACCCACTTGTATAAGCTTCAAATTCTTATGCCTTTAGACAATGGGTGTTTTGGGTTCCATTGAGGCATTTCTTTCACCAAATTTGGATATCAAAAGCAACATGGAACATGCACCCATCTTTTGGCCCCATGCAGCTTCATTTTGATAAATTTAGGCAAGAAGACTCTGGTTTTATCCCTCCTGTAATTTTTTTTTTGCTGTAAAATTGAAAGTTCTTTGTGCCTTTTTTCTATTTAAAGAAATTTTAATTTTTTATTAATAGTATTATTTTTTTCCTTGTTAGAGCTTGTTATCACAAGACAAGCAGTAAATATTTCCTAATTTGGGAAACAACTCCTGGGCTCAAATTCAGATCTTTTTGAAGGAGGATTCAGCTTGGGGAAGCCTATCCTACATAAATAAGGTGTCTTTTTTAAAAATGACCTAATTTTTTTCTTCTTTTAAGCTAAAATTTTGTACATTTCTTGAAGAAATTATTGTTCTTTGCTTATATTTTTGAGGTGTTCTTCTTTTTCTTAAGTGTTAACACAAAAGAAGGCATAAATCCATCACACTAATTATTTGAAACATCATTTTCCTTCCAAAATTGTAGTTTTTCTTAAGGCCGATTTACCTAAAGGAAGCTCATTTTCTGTAAATGTAGATAGAGGCATTTGTTTCATTTCTCTTTTAACATTCCAACTTTCTATGTTTAAACTCTATATGTATGTGAAATTGTTGGTGGTTGTTTGATTGTTTTTGAGGTTTTTATTTTCATTTTGTAGAGTTGACATGATAAAAATGTTTTTTAAATCCTTCCAATACATTGGAAAGGTTTATCTTGGTTCAAATTTTATGCTTTTTGAGTTCAATTTTACCAAGGAAACTATAATTGTAATGGTACAAATAAGAAGCCTTTGTTGTCGTTGTCTATAGAATGGGACTTTTGAGCTTTATTTATGTTTATATTTTAAAGCAATGGTAGTTCTTTGGTTTTATTATTGAAATTTTTGCTTGTTTTGTTTGGGTTATCATAGCAAGATAATACCAGTCCTGATGATTTAGGATTAAAATTTGCTGCTTTCTACAACCCTATTAGGCTTGCATTTTTCTATAATTTTTTTTATTTGTGA
>VDFB02047397.1:106697911-106749605 GCA_007258455.2 Sequoia sempervirens | reverse complement strand
TCTGTAAATGTAGATAGAGGCATTTGTTTCATTTCTCTTTTAACATTCCAACTTTCTATGTTTAAACTCTATATGTATGTGAAATTGTTGGTGGTTGTTTGATTGTTTTTGAGGTTTTTATTTTCATTTTGTAGAGTTGACATGATAAAAATGTTTTAAAATCCTTCCAATACATTGGAAAGGTTTATCTTGGTTCAAATTTTGTGCTTTTTAAGTTCAATTTTACCAAGGAAACTATAATTGTAATGGTACAAATAAGAAGCCTTTGTTGTCATTGTCTATAGAATGGGACTTTTGAGCTTTATTTATGTTTATATTTTAAAGCAATGGTAGTTCTTTGGTTTTATTATTGAAATTTTTGCTTGTTTTGTTTGGGTTATCATAGCAAGATAATACCAGTCTTGATGATTTAGGATTAAAATTTGCTGCTTTCTACAACCCTATTAGGCCTGCATTTTTCTATAAATTTTTTTATTTGTGAGCTTAAATGGGTGTGCAATTCAAAAAGGATTGGCATTTCCATAGTTGTAACTGTGATTTTTTTTTATTTTTTATGTGTAATTAGGATTTCTTTTTTCAAAGATTAGATGAAAGACTTCTATATCTCAAACTTCAGTATTGATTCCACCCTATTTTGGTTGTACGTGTTCAATTATTTAGGTTAGCTTTGTAAAATTTTAGGAAGTTACACTTCTTTTAGTGTCCAATCTTAAAATCTGATGTGATACTCCTTTGAGGTAGATCAAAAAATCTTGTAAGTTTTTTTGAGTTTGGATTAAATTTGAATGTTTAAGAGATCATTCTAGACTCCAGTATATAAGTTCATAGTACTGACAACTTGAGTATTTAAAAGTAATAACACTCATTCTTTTTAGTAATTCCTTAAACACATTCATTATCTTGAATTTCATAATCATTAATTTTCCTCATTCTTGAGGTGCCTATTTTCATCATTTTTTCTCAATGCAATAGGTGCCAAGAGTTATCATTATCAAGGTGCGTATTGCACTGAGAAAAAATGATGAAAATAGGCACCTCAAGAATGATGAAAAGTAATGATTATAAGATTGAAGATAATGAATGTTTTTAATTAATTACTAAAAAGCATGAGTGTTATTACCTTTAAATACTCGTGTTATCAACACTATGAACTTATATACTACAGTCTAGAATGATCTCTTAAACATTCAAATTCAATCCAAACTCAAAAAAAATTACAATATTTTATGATCTACCTCAAAGGAGTATCACATTAGATTTCAAGATTGGACGCGAAAAGAAGTGTAACTTCCTAAAATTTTACAAAGCTAACCTGAATAATTGAACATGCACAACTAAAATAGGATGTAATCGGTACTAAAATTTGAGATATAGAAGTATTTCATCTAAGCTTTGAAAAAAGAAAACCCAAATTACACATAAAAACCAAAAAATAATCACAGTTCCAACTATAGAAATGCCAATCCTTTTCAAATTGCACACCCATTTAAGCTCAAAAATAAAAATATTTACAAATACTGACATTATCTTGTTATGACAACCCAAACAAAAAAGCTAAAATTTCAATAATAAAACTAAAGAACTACCATTACTTAAAAATATAACCATAATTAAAGCTCAAAAGTCCCATTTTATATACAACAACAATGAAGGATTCTTATTTGTACCATTACAATTCTCGTTGCCTCGATGAAAGTGAACTCAAAAAGCACAAAATTTGAACCAAGACAAAGCTTTCCAATGTATCAGAAGGATTTAAAAACATTTTTTCACATCAACTCTACAAAATGAAAATAAAAACCTCAAAAACAATAAAAAAAACCACCAACAATTCTGCATACATATAGGGTTTAAAATTAGAAAGATGGAATGTTAAAAGAGAAATGAAACAAAGGTCTCTATCTGCATTTACAGAAAATGAGCTTCCTTTAGCTAAATCGGCCTTAAAAAAACTCCAATTTTGAATAGAAAATGATCTTCCAAATTATCAATGTGATGGATTTACGCTTTCTTGTGCGTCAATGCTTAAGAAAAAGAAGAACACCTCAAAAATATAGATAAAGAACAATAATTTCTTTATGAAATGCACATGATTTTAGCTTAAAAGAAGAAAAAATTATAGGTAAATTTTTAAAAAGACTCACCTTATTTACATAGGATAGGCTTCCCAGGCTAAATCGTCCTTCAAAAAGCTCCAAATTTGAACTAGGAAACCATTCCAAATTAGGAGAAATATTTACACTATCTTATGATAACAACTCTAACAAGGAAAAAATAATACTAATAAAAAATTAGAGCCTAGAAATAAATAGAATTCAAAAGACACATAGAATTTAAAGTGAAAAATTTATAGAGGATTAAAAAAACCAAGTCTTCTTACCCACATTTATCGAAAATGGCTTTTGTGGACCAAGTCATGCACGTTCCAAGTTACTTTGATATCAACTTTAATTAGAAGAAATACCTCAAATAAGAACCCAAAACACCCATTAATTAAAAAAGAAACAGAAAATTTAAACTTATATAGGAAGTAAATTTTATAGTTTAAAGAAATGTGTCCTCCTCACTTATATTGTGGTAAAATGTTGTTCCCTAGGAAAATCCAGCTCATAAAGCCCAAATTTAGCAGGGAATAAAACAACTTTAAAACTGCTTTAAAATGAAAAAACTCAACATCACTATTACTGCCACTTCCACGTCAAATTCAACTTGATTAGTTTTTCCTTACACTGATTTTTTATTTTTGATGGATGCCACTATAGATTCCCCTTGGCGTAAAAATGATATTAATTCTTATATATATTATTTTATTATATATTAATATTATATAAATAAAGTTAAATTTAACTTTAATAAATTTAAATTATGTTAAATTTATATATACATTATCTTGCAGTAATCACTGGAACTGTTGCCACTCTACCATCACTAGACTCCAAATCCATAATAGGTGACAATGGGTAATGAAAGCATCCTCATTGTTGAGGGCATCAACATTAATGTTTGCATACACTAGAACAAACCTGGATGCGTCTGTGCAACGTTGCTTTAGCATCATCTTTTTCTTGCATTCTTGTGGACTCTAAAGCATATTTAATTCAAGGAAAGTAAAATATAGGAAAACAATTGCAAAAAATGTTCTAATGTTTGTACTTAGAATAGAAACTTAAAACAGTGAAACGCTATTTGTAGGGCCTAACCCATTTGTAATGCTTGTGTGTTTCTCCCATTCTCCACACCATAATATATTGCATTTCATAGAACAAAGGATGGTCCTACCTTAAATATTGATAAAAAAAAATACAATCTGATCATCTAGTTTGCACATCCCCAAGAAAATCGAATAGTTTTTGAGGGAAAACAAAAAGCTTGATTGGAGTGCCAACATAGATAATCCCACTTCAGAAGCTTTCCTTGTTGTGATTTTAATATGTTCATTGTTGGATTGTAAGGTGGAAGATAGTGAAATTATATCTAAAAAAAAAATGTTCGTTATGTTTTGTTCCAGATTTATCACATTTCTCCATTGTAGCACTATAGTAACTGCAAAAATTATATACATTAGATAATTGCAAACAAATTAAAAAATAAGTGTAGATAATTGTTCAAAGTGGGAAGAAAGGATTTTGTTTAGGCTAGATCTTTGACAACTTAAATGTTGCATTTCCACAATAAATAATATCTCTTAAGTTCTGTTTAATTTATTATTTAAAAAATATTTTATTTATTATAATTAAATCAATAAAATTAATACTAATATTTTTTGAATTGTGTATTATTGAAGAACTAATTTATTTATTACAATTATTTATGAATTAAATTATGTTAATTTATTTATTACAATTATTTATGAAGTTGGGTACCGATTTTGTGGCCACTTTTCAAAAAAAGTTTTAAAAATGCACTCGCATTATTCCGCATTAAAAACAAAGAAAAAAGTGAAAGTACTTGCCTGAACACCAACCCAAAGGATTGGAGGGCATTCCCAACAAGGCCAGAGACGTGTTTTTGCAAACTCTACAATTTTTCACATAATCGGGTCCGTGCTCACCATCAAGATTGCATCTAGTTCAATATCGACAAAATAAAACACATGGGTAATGTTAGGTTCTCTCTTAGCTATCCAACGATATACTTTTTTTCACGTTTTGACAATGTTAAGCCTTTCATCCATAATTTCTTTTGTTTGTATGTCTATTTTTTCCCAAAAGCAGTGTTTGGTGTTTTTTTGTTATAAATTAATCATTCATCAAAATTTCAAATAAATTACATTTTTAGAAACTAGACTTCATTCTACAAATTCAAAAAAAAAAAAAAAATCAATTATTTTCCAAAATTTGTAGGGGGAGCACGACCAAAATTCTACTTTTCAGGATGTGTCCACTTAGAAAATTAGTAAAAATCAAATATTCATTAAAAAATTATCGAAAAATTGTGCATCAACTAGATGCTGTTAGCTAACTTCTAACTATAGGGATTTTAAAAATACTACAAAAAAGTTCACCGTGCTTACATCGTACAAGAGTTGCTATGTTATGTTTTTCTAAAAAAATAGCACCAATTTGTGTACATCCCTCTTTTGAACCCCTTAATCTCAACCATTTTCAAAATAAATTAGTAGTTTAGAAACTAGACTCGAAGCACTTTGATCATTGTTTTTGTTCACCGTGCTTACATCGTACAAGAGTTGCTATGTTATGTTTTTCTAAAAAAATAGCACCAATTTGTGTACATCCCTCTTTTGAACCCCTTAATCTCAACCATTTTCAAAATAAATTAGTAGTTTAGAAACTAGACTCGAAGCACTTTGATCATTGTTTTTGTTCCATCTCAAAATTTTGAGTGTAACTATCCTCAATTTCACGTCCAAGGTCAGCATTTATTGATTTCTGAAAAAAAGTGGCCACTTAAGCCCCCTTTTTGGGAACCATCTTGGTGCACTTACTCATATGCAACATTTTTTACAGTGTCAATCATACTTGCTCGCTCTTTTGATGATTCTTTTATGCAAAGAAAACCCACACACATGAGTTGCCTAACGCAATTCAATACCTATTTTTCATCACTATTCAAGGCAACACACAAAAAATAATAGTCAATCACTTCTTCTATTATATTCAAAAAATGTCAACTCACCCACTTATGCAAGTTCATATGTTATTGGTTGGCTTCTTTCCAAGACCATCATATCTAATAAGATTATTTCATAACTATAAACATTTCCACTCACTCCATATTTTGCATTCAACACATTCATCATAATATTTCACATTCAATATTTTTCACAACAAATGGAAAAAAGAAAATTAAAATTTCATACTTTCCACTATTGATTAGTTGCTCATACATTTCTTGAGTCATTCTATCTTCTACTCACCTTGCTCTATCCAAGTAACCTATAATATATTATAATCTAAAACTATTAGATATCATTTCCAAATAACACTAGCATGGATATCTAAAATGTGTTATGCAAAAATTAGTTTTATTGAAATTCATTACAACTTATTTTCTAAAATTATAATTAGGCTAGTCAACATTTTTAATAGAACACACACCTTTGAGTATCCATTAGGTATATCTTGTATTACACATCTAACAAAGGTTGGAACATTATAGTTTAAACTTTCTGGAGAAAAATCTACCACTACCCATAATACATAGCAAGGTTGCTAAGAGAACCAAAGAAAAAATATCTTTCTAATGGGAAAGAAAAAGAGAAAACCTCTAGATCCACATATATCTGCAATAGGACATACCATAGTCATATTCCAGCTCTATTAATTTCCTTTTTCTTTATGAGATAGACATTCACACCTGTTATATCTGCTACGAGTGCTTTTAAAAAACTCTTAAAAATGATTCACCATGAATAAATAGTTTGAAATTGTCTTCCACATGTGAAACCATCCGATTATTCAGTTTTCACCACCTAAACCATCTTTATTAATCATGTGTTATTTGATTTTATCTTCTTTCGTTCTTTTTTTTTAAATTTCATCTTCAAATTTGATATTGTAATATATATATATATATATATATATATATATATATATTACTTATAATAAGGAAAAAGTATATATGGAACCATTGGATTTGAAAAATATCACTGTGTTGGGTAGTGTCTCCTCAAAGTGAACAAAAATCATTGAAGAAAAAAAAAATTACTATTGCTTTGACTTTTCATTCTACAATGTGGAGATTTTGACAAAAGATATGGGCAACAAAATGAAAATTGGTATTTGCAAGGCATTGAGTCACTGATATTTCTCTAAATTTAAATCTACAAGCTGAATAATGTTAAATATAACATAAAATTGAAAGAGCTCCTATATATGAAATTTTTAATTAGGTTGTTACTCATATGTATATCATATATATATATATTAATAAAACATCGATAATTAGTAATAAATCTTAAAATTTTAAAATCTTAAATTCACTATGCAATTAATAAGAAGTTTCTAAATACATATTACAAATAAATCTTGTTAAAATATGGTAAAAGTTAAATAATTCTTTTAAATTAATATATTTTTTATAATAAATATTATAAATCATATATATTAATATAAAGAAATGATAACTATTAGTAAAAATGTCAAAATCTTAGATTTATTGTTGAAAATATTTTAAAAATTAGAAAGAATTATATTCCATCTTTGAAAGGATTCTAAACTAATTTATATTTTTATAATAAACATTATAAAATTATATACTACCTATAATAATTTTTTATGGTATAATAATAATTTAAAAATATAGCAAGTCAATTTATACGGTTTAATAAATTTTAAAGTTGTAATAATTTAAAATAAATGTAAAATTAGAAAAAAAATATAACTAATAATAATAAATGCAAAAAACTAAAAGTTACAAACAATTATATTCTATTTTGAAAAAAATCTAAATTAATATATATTTTTAAAATAAATATTGTAAATCATATATATAATATAAAAAAATAAATAGAATGTTAAATTTACTTTTACAATAAATTTCTTATTAAAAGTATTCTAAAAACTAGAAACAAGTACATTCTATTTTTTCTTAAAATTCTAAATAAATTAATTTATATTTTTATAATAAATACTATAAAATGATATTTGTTAATATTATATTATTTTCATCTTGTATAGGAGCAAATTCACACCCCTTGTGCAAATTCCCCTTTCACATACCCTCACCTTAGAAAATCAAATCCAAAGGTGAAAGTCCCCATCACCCAACTGCCTTCCTTCCACTTGGCATTTGTCCTTTGTGTTGGTGAGAGAATATTTGTTGGGGATGCATGTGCAACACAAAGACGTCCATGTGGCGTGCTGCCATCCCTAACGGATTCCCACATCTGAAGTTGACAGAGGTGTTACACTCCCAATTGGGGTCAATTTGTAACGTCCCTCTTCGACCAGTCGACCCCAAAAATGGAAAATTCTTCCCATCCCAGCTTCAAAAACATCCATTCTCATCTCATTTCATCCTCTCTAAACAATAGATTCACATTCTCTTAGCACTCTTTCCATTTCACTTCACTCTCAAGCAACAGTTCAACACTCCATTGCAACAGCAGGACTCCATCAATTCCACATTGTAAGTGTGAAGCAAGCCATAGAAGTGTGGGCTTGGAGTGTTGTGAGACCTCCCTTCATCATAATTGCGGCTGTGATGACCTAGCCAAATCTATATTCTCCTCCATTGGATAGTGAGCTTTGGAGTGGAGGTGATAACGTTTCACTCCTCTCCTTTGTGATTTGATTGAGTAGCATTGTATTGTTTTGTAGTGTGTATTGCTCTCTTTTCTTTCCTTTATCACATACTTCTACTTCATTTCTTTTTGGTTGTCCATGGAGGTGGAAACACCAAAACGAGGGTCTGACTGCAAAAGGCCCCTATATAGCCCCAAAAATTTTCCTTGTTGCTTGTGTATAGGTGAATGTACGTGTGGAGCTAGCTAGCAAACAAAAGCTTTTGTGAGATCATTTTCATCACCGTAGCTTTTATCTACCTACTTTATCATCTTTGTCTTTATTTCTCCTACTTTCTCATTCTATTTTTACCATCCAAATTAACTAACTAGGATTTCAGTTAGTTTATAGGTATTTTTTATTGTGTTCTCTATCTTCTGACCGTACGAACGCGAGCGCACTCAAGAGATGCCAGTGCATTGTGTTGTCCTAGAATTGCGCTGCCATCCTTGGATAGAGAGTTGTTTGAGGCACAATACTGACTCTAAAAACTAGCTTGCCTAGCCCAAACCTAAGTTTAGGATCTATAGGGTGATATAAGTATATTATAGTCCTTATCATTCTTGACCCTTATCTCAAGACATCTTTTAGAGTGAGGTAAGTTAGGGCAGTTGTGCGCTCTCAGCTCTCTGTGACCTAGAGCCTTGATGTGGTTGGTCCCCCTCTCTTACATTTTTGGTGAACCTGACATGAACCATTTTTGGTTCCATTTGACGGTATTGAAGGCTCCTTTACTTATGTTCTAGGAATGTTATAGGTGTGAGTGTTGTAAGGATTTTAACCTTACAACCTAGCTTACAACCCCTAGTAGGCATAGTTGGAAGGTTCCCTAAGTATTGTGGAGTGAAACCTTAACTGGGTCATCATCTTATTTCAAACCTTTGGTAGGCTTTGTGAGAGTATCATTTAGTGTGTGTGATGGCCTCTTTTCTACATCTACCTATCCCCTCTATGCAACTAGCGAGTAGTAGTATAGGTATAACCTTCACCTTGTAGGACCTATTGATGGGCTTGAATAGAGAACCATCTCCTCTTTATATTCTTGTACGAATTAACGAGAACACTGTAGCAGGTGTTCTTGTTGACCTAACATCTTAGGTGAACATTATAACCAAGGAGATTATGTTAATTAACTTCCTACACAAATATGGGTACAATGCACTTGTGAGCACCATCCGTACACATAGCGGACTTTCCGTACCTCCACTCAGTAGTATTGTTTTGTCAGTCCTTGTTGGACATAAATCCTTAAACTTGTTGTTTGAAATAATCCCAAGGTTTGAACTCTTTAGAGTGAACCTAGGTATCCCCTAGCTAGTAGCTATGAATGTAGTTCCCTTGGTTGTGCATAAATTCTTAAAATTTATTCATAAGGGTTCCTTAAATGTGATGCATGACATTGGTTATAGACCACCAGTTCTTCATGGTAGTTATTATTTAGATAACTTTTGGCCTACACCTTTTGGTCCTCTCTTTCCTAGAAAGGACCTCTTGTATCGAACATATCAAAAGTACAACAAATTGTGCTTAGTGCCTAGAGCAAGGTACCCTCCATCAACTTATGTTGTTTCACACAGGGCTTATTTGAAAGCTAACGGTGATGCTGCCAAGGCCCGTAGAAGAGAAGAACAATGGCCCTCTTAGGGTCCATCTTCTTCCTCTTCCATTATTTAATCTGATGCTTCCTCTCATCCTATTGTGGTGCCATCAGATTTTGTTTTGTGTTTGAAAGAGAATCTTATGGTGCCTGCTTAGCGAAATCCCGAGCGTCTCACATTTGAGCTTCTTGTTCTTCCCACAGAGCCTAGGCTCATTTAATATGGAAGAAGGGTCCTCATGGGGAATCCTCTATGTCTTGACCTTCACGACCTCCCACTCCTTCTACTCCTAAAGGAGTAAACAGAAGAGGCCCATTGTCGAGGAACTAGAGCCAACTCCCCTAGCTATTTCTCAATCTCTTCCTCCTGCTCCCATTCAGGAGCTTGTCCCTCCACTCGAAATGGTTGTAGTGGATACTTGCATGGTTGAGTGGGAGAAAAAACCGTCCCTTCATAGCCCCTAGCCTCTATTTCGAAGAGTCATAGAAACTGCCTTACACGTGAGTGCAAGCATCGGTGAATGGCTCTTGCGGTTGAGCATGCCACTTTGCATAAGAAAGAAGAGGATTCAACCACCCCGACTTCAAGGCCTCCTGATGCATCCTCCTCTCTCCTCCTCTCTACTTCCATTCAATCAAATTTAGTCTTTCTTCTGGCTCCTGTTGTGAGTATAAGTATGCCTGACCCCAAAAAGGTGCAGGTGTTTATCTCTCCTTCAGTTGAGCCACCCTTATTAATGTCCCTTCTGAAAGTCCTTCCTTTCCCTAAACCAATGGATATGCCAAATACTTCGGTGGTATCTGCCTCAGTTTTCTCCTCTTCCTCGACGCCTCTTTCAAGGTCTATGGGGAGTTCACATCCCCCGACAAAGAAGAAGGTAGAGGATGGCCCTTCTAGCAGTGGAGGGTGTAAGAGGAGCATACCTTCTTCAAAAGGTGGTCCTGCGCTAACTTGTTTCATCCTAGTAATGGAGTAAGTCTAGGCTTCCCCAGATTTCTCACCACTCCCAAGTCATTCAGTGAGCCAAGCAGTGAATCTAGGGCATAGACCTCTCTATCTATTGAGGTATGGCATTGCACTCGAGTGAAGCACATGTTTAACTCTCTAGATGAAGTTCTAGCCTTGTAAGTGATTTTTGCAAAATTGTTGACCATAGCTCCACAAGAGCCTAGCAAAGAAGACCTTGTAGGGCCTTTTTCCTTAGCCCTTGTTGTGGGAGGGTCAGAAGCTCCTCCCCTTAATATTCCACAGCTACAAGCTCATCCTCCTTCCCCTTATAGTGATCTAGATTGGGAAGAGGATGACCTCTTGGCTGATGAATGTCAGGGGGAGGCCTCTTCTTTGTACCTTTAGATTAGATATGCGTGTTGTGATGTGTTCCTGGATGGCCCTTATCACCCTTGTTGGTGCTTGGATACAAGAATTATTTTGTGTTGTAAACCTTCTATTGAGTAAGAAGTTGGGTCCACATTCAGGGGGACTGTCATTTTTCAGCTTTAAAACAAATACCCATTCATTTTTTAAAATAGGTACCCATTTTGAAGTGTGTACTTGTTCCAAAAGGTTTGAAACTCAAAATAGATGTTTTTCATTTCTATTTAGGCTTAGAAAAGGCATGGTAACCCAACACCTAGGCTTAGACCTACAAGTACAAGGTCAGGGCAATTTCGAGAGAAAAAACTAACTTTGGCAATATGGCTTATGGACTTTTTTTGAATCAATCTATAAAATTAAAACCCATTAGATAACACAATTTTTGGTTTTCGAATATATAATTTTTATTAAGACTGGATTGTATTTTTTATTTTTTAATTAATAAATTTATAAGCAAACTAGTCCTTAAACTTGAAATATTAGGGTTTTTATGTTTTTTAATAACTTTTTTTTTGTTAAGTTTCTTGTAAATTCTTTTATATAGAATCAATCTTCAGACAATTCTCTACACAATGAAATAAAAAAGATTCAAAAAATGTTTAGTTTAGGTCCAATTATGTTGTTTGTACACATTTCTTTTTAAAAACAACAATTAAGGCTAATAAAAATTCAATAAAAAAACAAATATTCAAAAAAAAATTACAAATTTTTTTTTCTCATCAATCTTCATGTTCTTAGCTCTCTTTCCCAAAAAGGAATTAGAAAAATAATTTTATCTGGGTCAAAAAGTGGTGTTCATACACATGCATGGTATGGTAAAAAAACAAGGACTTTTAAAAAATGGTTTTTATACATCCCTATTAAAATTTAATTTCTATAATCTGGGTATTTGAATAAATTACATATTTGGAGACTAGATTCAAAATTAAAAATTTCATAGTACTGATTTTTTTTAAGATTCATTGAGTAAGTGCCTAAAATTTTCAGTCCAAGTGTGACAAGTTCTTAAAAACATAAAAAACACTTCCACTTTTTGAGCTTTTTGTGGACCCAACTTCTTGCATGACGTAAATGTCTTTGATTTTCGAAAAATTGGGGATGATGAAAAGTGTTGGGGGCATGTAGTAATCCCTTCCATGTTGACCCAATTTGTTATTTTCACTTTTTTTTCTTGTGCATTCGTCACATGGTCTAATATAGTAGGGGGTTGATGAAAATTAATTTATATACTATTATTATACTTATATATAGATGAGCAAATCCAACCCTAAAATATTAGATCACCCATGTGGCCTTTGTTTGTGATTATTTCTATTTAAATATTTTCTTATCTTTCTCTTCTTTGGTCAAGTCTTCCCTTTCATGTGTGACAACGCCATCTCTATGATACTTTGATTTCTGGTAAACGTATTTGTTGCCAGCAAATATTTTCTCGAGAATCTTCACACGTTTTTTCAGGAATCGCATTCTCGACTTGAACCCCTAAGAGAACGTGTTTCCTTCATCATGGGTTCACAAAGAAATAACTTCAGAACATTCCCTCGAGGTGGGAGCATCCTTTACCTTCCCCTCGTGAGGGGGTATTTTCTTCCTTTTGAATTCCTTGATGAAGTAAACATCTTTTGAAAGGATTCCTTGATGATGAATCGATTTGAGAAAAAACATCTCTTTCCCACTCTCAAATAGCATGTCCCTTGAGTGGGCCCCTTCTTCATGTTGGGTTTCCAAGGGACCACTTTGAAATCCTTCTAACTTATTGATGGTCTGCATGACTATCTGCTTATTTTTGTATGTGGCCACTTTATTTTCGAACATGATTTATTTGTGGGTAAACATGTTGCTTTGCAAGGGTGCATGTAAAGCCAGTTTCTGACTATGTAGAGTCCCCTTGCATCTGGGTTTCCTCCATGTGAGAGATCTTGGTGGATGCCTCCTTGCAGGTCTGTGGGCCTATACGGAACTTATTTCACTACGTTTCCTTCATGTGAGATATCTTGGCGGATGCCTCCTTGCAAGTTTGTAGGCCTTTAAGGTGCTTATTTCATTGGGTTTCCTTCATGTGAGAGAACTTGGGGGAGCCTCCTTGTAGGTCTTTGGGCCTGTAAGGTGCTTATTTCATTGGGTTTCCTTCATGTGAGAGATCTTGGAGAATGCCTCCTTGTAGGTTTGTAGGCCTGTAACACACTTACTTCTCAAGGCTTCCTTCATGTGAAAGATCTTAGGGGTTGCCTCCTTATAGGTCTACAAGATTGTAAGACACTTTCATCCTATAGGATTTGTCCATCATTGGTCTGAGGGCCTTCAGTGTAATTTTTGCAGCTTCATAGTTCTGCGGGGTTATGGAGCTTTTTGTTTGAAGCTTGTCAAGGATAGTACCTATGGAGTCCTTTTCCCACCTTGCACTTTTGAGTTTGCTAGATTGAGGTCTGTTTCCTTGACAATTTAGGTATAAATTTCTAACCCTACTAACTCTTCAACCTACTTTACTAAAGCAGTCATCGGCACCTATGCTCACTAAAGTGGGGGAAAAATGTATAGGAGCGAATTTTCACCCCTTGTGCAAATTCCCCTTTCACATACCCTCACCTTAGAAAATAAAATCCAAAGGAGAAATTCCACGTCACCCAACTTCCTTCTTTCCACTTGGCATTTTTCCTTTTTTTTAGTGAGAGAATATTTGTTGGACATGCACATGCGGTGTGCATACGTCCATGTAGTGCATTGTCATCTCTTACGGATTCCCCCATTTCAAGTTGGAAGAGGCGTTAGACTCCTAATTGTGGTCAATTTGTAATGTCCCTCTTCTACCAACTGACCCTGAAAATGGAAGATTCTTCCCATCCCACCTTCAAAAACATCCATTCTCATCTCATTTCATTCTCTCTAAGCAACATATTCACATTCTCTTAGCACTCTTTCCATTTAACTTCACTCTCAAGCAACATTTCAGCACACCATTGCAGCAGCAACACTCCATCAACTCCACATTGCAAGTTTGAAGCAAGCCATAAAAGCATGGGCTTGGAGTCTTGTGAGACCTCCCTTCATCACACTTGTGGCTATGGTGACCTTTCCAAGTCCATATTCTCCTCCATTGGCTAGTGAGCTTTTGGGTGGAGGTGGTAACATTTCACTCCTCTCCTTTGTGATTTGATTGAGTAGCATTGTGTTATTTTGTAGTGTGTATTTCTCTCTTTTCTTTCCTTTATCGCATATTTCTACTTTATTTATTTTTGGCTATCTATGGAGGTGTAAACAACAAAACGGGGGTCTAACTAAGGCAGGCTCCTATACAACCCCAACAATTTTCCCTCTTGCTTGTGTGTAGATGAATGTACATGTGTGGAGCTAGCTGGAAACCATACACTTTTGTGAGATCATCTTCATCACCCTAGCTTTTATCTACCTGCTTTATCATCTTTGTCTTTATTTCTCCTACTTTTTCATTCAAATTTTAGCACCTAGATTAACTAGCTAGGCTATGAGTTATTTTTTAGGTAATTTGTATTGTGTTCACTATCTTTTGACTGTACAAACACAAACACACCTAAGAGATGCCAGTACACCACGTTGTCATCCCAAAATTGCGTAGCCATCCTCAAACAAAGAGTTGTCTGCAGCACAGTACTGACTCTGAAAACCATCTCGGCTAGCCCAAACCTAAGTTTAGGATCTATAGGGTGATACAAGTACATTATAGTCTTCATCATTCTCAATCCTTGTCTCTGAACCGCAAATTTTTGTACAGGCTTCTCTCTTACACTTCTAGGTTTTTTTCACCAAAAAGGAGAAAGGTATCCCACAAAAACTTGGAGGTTCACTAAATAATAATGCTAATATGACTGAGATATGTCTAAATGCAATGTCCTAAATGCAAAGAATAGATAAAATATAATGAATGTTAATGTAAAAACCTAAGAAATGCAAGTTGTTTGAGCAAATGACCTAAAAATGCAAGCAAACAATAATAGAAATGAACAAGACTAGAGAGGTGCACGTGGAAACTAAAATTTTATGTAGAGAGGCTATGGAATCTTGTGAATTTTACTATTGAAGCCAACTAGGACACTTATTCCAAGTTAGGTGACTTAGTCCTGTTTCGGGGAGATTCTACCAGAATAGGTTTCTGCCAAATGGGTGTCTAGAAATGCAAAAATCACTTTTTAGGCCTGGAAGTGGGACTAATTCGCCACTAATGGTAACTTAGTCCAATTGGGAATATCAAGAAATTCAGGATAGGAATTTATAGCTTTTCATCTGCACTTGTATTCCTAACAGGTGTATGGTTCAAATTCTTCAAAAAAATGGGCTAAAAGAGGTCTTCAAGCTTCAATTAGCGATTTGTTGACTTGAATGATTTTGATGAGTTGACAACACCTTTTCAACACTTTCCTCTTTCACAAATCTAGATACAAGACCTACAAAACACACATGCAAAGAGGGGGGAAAGGGTTAAGGGTTAGAGAATAGGGGTTTTCCTTGTTCAAACCCCAATTTGGTAATCAAACCCTAGAAAATGAAATAGAAAGAGAATGATGAATGAACAACATCTAATGCTACAACTCACCAAACCCTTGATGTTGAAATCTGAAGATATGCAAGAAGATGCTCCAATGGATGCTTGATTATGCCTTGAATGCTTGAGAAGTATGATTGATTGTATGCATATGTGTGGATGAGTGCACTAAACTAACTAGGGGTGAAAATGAGAGGAAAACCTTTTATTTATACTTGATTTTACTAAATTTTCTAAAAAATAACACATCATAGGATGACCTTAAGGTTAAGAGAATAAAATTCCACCAGAAAATTAAAATTATTTTGATTTTTGTGCCTAGTGGAACAAAGTCGCCCCAGGTGGTGACTTGGTCCCACAAGGGAAATTTTACTTAGTTTCAGAGATTGAAGTGTATTTAATGATTTTTAACGGGAATATTCTAAAAATTACACTTAAGTAGGGTGAGAAAGTGTATTAAGGGGTCATTTAAACATCAGAAAGGGTTGAATTATTGATGACAAACCTAGAAAACTGTGGGAGTTTTTTACAACTCTTTACAACACTTTGAAATAGGACTTGGTAAGTGTTAAAAAGAGGTTATTTAAGTGAATTATAATGGAAGGGTCCTAGAAAAGTGTGAAAGTGGGTTACAACACTTCACAACACTTTTACAAGACATCCTAGAATTCTTAATGTTTCACAATGGTCTAAGACCTAATGTGAATGTGTTGACCACATTAGAACATTAAATCTAGGCAAAATCAATCCAAAGTACATAAGAGAGACTCAAGTGAGTATAAAAATGTCCAACTATATATTTTTTGGTGACACATTAAGCCCCCACTTTAGTGACAGGATGATCTTGCTTCAAACTCACACTAAAGTAGCCCAACATGCACATCAAGAGGGATCCAAATGCACGAATGCTTGGTGAGATGTGACAACAATCAAGAGGGATGATCAAGCCCCCAAGATCAAAATCCCATGAAAAACTAAACATAAGCACAAAGGAACTACACTGTAGAAAATTGGACCCTCGTGAGAAAAGAGACAATTTCACATGTAATTTGACCCACTTTTGAGTCCCTCTACACCATTTATCCTTTAAAACATCATTTATAGGCCCCTAATACTCATTATTTTTGACCTAGACACCTGTTTTACCTAAGAAATCACCTAAAACCTGACAAACAACACATAATTCTTTCTGTAAGCGTGTAAAAGGGGAAAACTAAATAAACAATGCCTCTACGCTTCTAAATAAGATATTGCCTCTAAGATTAAGAAATTTAAACTAAATTAAACTACAAAATCTATAGAAATTTATCCTATTGCTCTCTAACTCTAAAGACTTCTCTAATTTACTTAGCTCTCAGATTTATAAGCTAATTAAACTATTAAGTGACACTTAGAGAATGAGAATTAATCTATTATGATTCTATAATGCAACTAAGATGATTCTACAGTAAAATTCATGAGAAATAAACTACTGTAAACAGCCATGATTGAATAACTATGAAGTGCTGAAGAAAGCTTGATGGATTGCTTGATGAATTGATCCTAAAACTTGATTGCTTGAATGCTTGAATGTCTGGAAACCTGCAGAGTAAAATTGCATAAGTTAGGATCCTTTTTGTGTAGCCCAAGAGCTATATTTATAGCTTTCACGACAGCACAAATGTACAGGAAACTGGGATGAGGGGCTGTGATTTCTTCTGGAGAATCCAAAGGCATGGGATGAGAAGAAGGAGTCGATCATGGAGAATGGTTTCTCCCCATGAAAACACCAGGCAAGATAAAAGGGAAGGTGGGTGGAAGGTTGTTGAGAGATCTTCCTGCAGATTTTCCCTGAAGCTTTCCCATGAATGGCAGTGCCATTAATTTGATTGGTGGGGAAATAAATATTTATTAGTGAGGGAATAGTGCAAACTTTATGCAATAAATTTAAATAATTTTAATTTATTTAAATTTAGCAAAAATGAGGAATAAATAATTTAATAAATCAAACTATAGGGTTTGGTTTTATTAAATTAAAGGAGAGTGATAATTAAATAAAAGATTTTTGACAATCTTTATTTAATTAAGAGGAAATGTGAAATTAAATAACACGAATTATGTAAATTGTGTATTCAATTTTAAGATAGAAGAAATAATGGTAATAATTAAATAAAACAAAGTTTTTAATTTTGTTTATTTAATTAAGAGAGAATTAATGTGATAAAAATGATAATAATTAAATAAAACAAAGTTTTTAATTTTGTTTATTTAATTAGGAGAGAAAAATAGGAGAATTGATAAATGAACTTAATATAAATAAATATTTCTATTTATTTACTAAGTAGAGGAATTTAAGGTTAATTAATCAAATAAGGTGTATTCGATTAATTGGATTCTCCAGACCATTTTTAGGTGTCTACATTTTGCCCCTCTTTGAAGTGATGTGTTTACACAGTGTTTCAAAGAATATTTTTGCTTCGGCTGCCAGTATTGACGAAAGGCTTTAAAGCATGCCCCAGACTTGTCCCAAATGATGAATTTCAAAAAGATAGTGATATATGCCCCCTCGGGAGATAAATTGATGAATTTTGGATATTTTATGAATTTTTCAAAAACTTTGAATTTTTTATGATGGTTTGATGATGAATTGATGAAGAAATAATTTATCTCCCGACAAGATTGTAAATGGCCCAGTGATTGACAAGAATTATTCCTCAGAATGAGAAATAAATAAATCCCATAAAATTTCCCCAAAAATAGCCTATAAATGCCCCAAAGGTCATTTTCAAAAGTCATTTGTGCATTGACTTTTACAAATTTTGAGATAGAGACCCCCCAGAGCAATCGGAGCTAGGATGCCGATCCCATACCACACCCACCGACTCGAGCGTGTCCGTCGTTATCAGCGTCCGACCGACTATGGACCTCCGGTATGTACTTCAACTTGTCCTCGTAATTCGCATCTTTATTTTTGATGTTTTTTTGTATTTTTTAGAGTTTTAGTGCGCGGTGAACGCGGTGTAGCGCGCCCGTATTTTTCTGTAGCGCGTCATAGTTTTAGCGCATCCGGTCAATAGCGTAGCGCGTCTAGTATGTTCTGTAGCACGTCAGGAGTTTTAGCGCGTAGGGTCAGTTGTGTAGCGCGTTAGTGAAATTTTGCAGCGCGCCAGGTATTTTAGCGCACAGGGGCAGATCTATAGTGTGCCTGGTGAGTTTTGTAGCGCGTCAGGAATTTTAGCGCGTTAGGTTGATTTTGTAGCACTTTTAGTAGCATTGTGCGATTTGATTTTCGTCGATTTGTTTTTAGTTTGATCTTGATGGGGAATTGATCTCATGATGAGCGAGATCGATTGATTGATAATAATTACCCTCATGATAGGCGAGGAATAATTATGTATTCTGAATGAATGAACCCAATTGTTAGACACGGGTTCCCTGATGATTTGATAGGTTGATAGGTAAAAGCACAATGTTTAGAAAATTTGATGATCTTGTGATATTCTGATTAAAATATTTTGTTTTGCATGAGTATAGGAGCAGTTCCCTTGGCCATTTGATATGATTTCACGACTGTCTCCTGACGAGAGACAGCATATTGCTTCCTGTGGTTTAGCTACATTATTGGACATGCCCCATATTAGACTTAATAGGGGTTTATTGACGGCCTTGGCGGAGAGGTGGCATAGTGACCACAACACCTTTCATTTACCCACTGGTGAGATGACAGTGACACCAGAGGATGTATGGCGTATCCTTCGCATACCGTTCGTAGGAGAGATTGTGGTCCATGACTCAGAGGAGGTTGGTGGGGTAGAGGCCATGCAGAGGGTCTTTCAGGATCCCCACATTGCAGGAGAGTGGATCCCATGGATAGATATATATGAGTCATATGCTCCTCTTCCTTCAGTTTTGGCAGGTTTCGTTGGTGGATTCCTTTGTCCTGATAAGAGGTCAAAGGGTCTATCACTTGGATGGGGTCGGGTGCTAGAGGGCCTGGTGGTCCATAGGACGAGATATGCATAGGGCATGTGCATGCTTGCCCAGTTATATCATGATTTGCATTGGATTGTTTATCTTGGCGGCAGCAGTCTATCGGTAGGGGCTACCCTTCTCCAGGTATGGGCCTGGGAGCACATTGCTGTTACACGTCCCGTACCCGTGTTGGCCAGACCAGCGACGAGGCCGTATGTTTTTCGATACAGAGGCAGGCCTACCCAGCATATGATGGGGAAGCTAAAGTATTGGAGACAGATTGTTGATCACATTGAGGCAGTGACCTGGAGTCCGTACCTAGACTGTGATGCTTGGGACGACGATGATATTGAGTTGGGGTTCTTATCCGATTCCATGTATTTGATCGGGAAGAGCCCCAGGGTCTTGGAGTGTTTCATGTTTTGTCGGGTGTACAGACAGTACGGTATTGTGCAGTGCATGCCACAGGGTGTAGCCCACTATGGACGGCGACGGATTGATGTTCCTGATTGGGGTCCTAGCTTTCCTTACGGGGCACTTGTTGAGGGTTACCGTGCCTTGCAGCCATCAGCGTGGGAGGTTCGACGAGACATTGTCGAGGCACCCATTACACCTGAGTATGGAGAGTATCTGGCTCTGCACCCGCCTCCACGGATTACCATTCCAGATGAGCCAGCACCTGTACCGGCAGCCATACCGGCAGTAGCACCAGCAGCAGCACTAGCAGCTGCACCAGCAGCAGCACCAGCAGGGGGTATTCAGGTCGGTCAGCGACGGGGGAGAGAGGAGGATGTTGATGTTGATGTGGAGAGCAGCTCAGAGACTGACAGCGATGACAGTTTGGACAACAGTGAGGATAGCAGTGACGATGATGGCGGAGATGGGAGGGGACCGAGCGTAGCAGGTTTATCAGAGCCATCCTCCAGTGCGCCTCGTAAGAGGCAGGCTGTTACATCTTCATCGGCAGATCCCTCAGAGGTGGCAGGCTTACAGGTGCAGGTGCAGACTTTGCAGGGACAGTTAGCACAGGTGCAGGGTTTATTAGCTCAGACCCAGGCTCAGACGCAGGCACAGCTAGCTATTGCTCAGACCCATATCACATCTCAGATTAGTGAGAGAGATGGGGCTTTACAGGCAGCAACGACCGCACAGGCTCAGGTGACAGGGTTACAAGCACAGTTGTCCATAGCCCAGGCACAGATCGCAGCCTTGACGTCAGAGCGGGATACCATTAGACGGACAGCTGAGATAGCACAGGTGACTGCAGAGAGGTTATAGAGAGTGGCAGATGGGACTTTGGTAGCGGATTATATGCGAGAGGCCATGCGGGCAGGTGCTGAGATTGAGTTCTACCAGAGCTGTTACCATGAGTTTTGCCCCCCAGAGCAAAGAGCTAGCTATGTTCAGTCGCGCTCAGAGAGGAGTCGGTCTAGGACAGTGAGCAGAGGTGTTACACAGCCTCTTCCGAGAGATCTGAGAGATCCTGGGACGTCTGGTGGTGGTACAGATACTGGTGCGAGACCTGCTCCTTCTGGTGGGAGTACTTCCTGATATGTATATGCGTACCCATTGAGAGATTGATACCGCTATTTTTGACATGATGTTATTTTCATTCTTTTCAGACTTCATTGTATACTTGACACTTGATGAGATATATATGTGCAACGGTTCGATTGATTCATGATATGTGTTGACATGATTTATGTGATGGATGCATTGATTTTATGATGTATTGACTTGATGGATGTGTGGATTTTATGATGTATTGATGTGATGTATGAAATGATATTAACGATGTATTTCTTTTCTTATGAGATGTAATGTATGATTATAAAATGTGATTGATGATGTATGGAAATGTGATTTTGTGATAAATGGATGACTAATGATAAAATGTAATGATGTATGTAAATGAAATGTGATAAATGAATATGTGATATGTGTTAAGTGTATGATGAATAATGAGATGTGAATAGAATGATATAAGATAAAATGTGATTTAAAATGTAATGACAAATGAGTAGATGATATTTAATGAATGATGAGATGTAAATGTAATTGAAATGTAATGATGAATGGAATGATATTTAATGAGATTGAATGTAATGATGTGATGAATATGTAATGATAAATGATGTATGGATAAATGAATATGTAATGATGAATGTATATGATAGATTTAAATGGAATGATATGTATGATGAAGATGTAATGCAATGAAATGTAATGATAAATGGAATGATATTTAATGAGATTGAATGTAATGATGTGATGAATATGTAATGATAAATGGAAATGTAAATGATATGTGATGAAATGTGATTTAATTGTAATGATAGATGAGTAGATGATGTTTAATGGATGATGAGATGTAAATGTAAATGAAATGTAATGTAATGGAATGCAATGATGTATGATGAACATGTGATGATAAATGAAATGGTGTAACATAACGTGTATATATGATGTCACGAAATGATATCTTTATTGTGGATTGGTGAGATGAAGATATGATCCTATATGAGGTGTCAAGTATACTCAGTCTTTAGTAAGAAAAGATAACATCATTTGCGATTGAATCATTGTAACTTGTGCCATCAGTACTCTGCAGATGTATTATTATGAATGCAATCTATGTTAACCATGCAAATGCCTATTTTATCAATGCAAATCTAAGTGTCACTTTAATAATTATTTAATCTGCTTTGTATCATCACTGAGCTTTATTTTTAAAATGTTGAAAGCGAATACAAGCATCAATGATATGAGATAGACCAATGATGACCTGAGTATTTCTTTCATGATTTTTGATATTGCAAGCGAACACAAGCATCATGGTATAAGATAGACCAATGATGACCTGAGCATTTCTTGTGTAAACAAACAAGAATTAATCATTTTCTTAAGTGAATTTAAATGTCATCCATGATACTTGGTAGAGCATTTCCCGTGACAATTCACAAAACAATAATGACTAATTCACAAGCAGCAGACAAAGAAAATATATCATTCTTCTTCCTTACATCTCTAGTTCAATACATCATTGAGTTGCTCCAAAGAAATGATAATCAAATGATAAAAAACACAACAATTCAAATTCTAGTTAATGTATTTTCAAATCATTATTCAGATTAGATCATCATTGTCGAGATGTGTGTGCTGATGTGTGCATGATTTTCCCAAATGTTTTGACCAAGTGATGCGACCTAAAAGACCTATCCTAGGGGTCTCGGGGACTGATCAAAGATTAGTCTTGCCTACGTTATACATGCAGAGACCACGTAGTTCGACTGACACAGGCTCCACTGATGTAGACTCTATTTTTGGGTTTTTGATTTTATGATGTCTTTGGAATTTTGGATTTTCTGATGTTTTTGGATTTTGAATTTTCTGATATTTTTGGATTTTGGATTTTCTGATGTCTTTGGAATTTTAGATTTTCTGATGTTTTTGGATTTTGGATTTTCTGATGTTTTTGGATTTTGGATTTTCTGATGTTTTTGGATTGTGGATTTTCTGATGTTTTTGGATTTTGGATTTTCTGATGTTTTTGGATTTTGGATTTTTTGATGTTTTTGGATTGTGGATTTTCTGATGTTTTTGGATTTTGATGGGTTGCCACTTGATGTTGTTATGTTTAACTGTCCTTCCATGCAAGCTAAAAGACTACTTGTACCAAATAACATTAGGATGTTGCCCCCAAGCTAGGGTAAAACATGGTATCCTTGCTATGATATGGATAGTGATAATCTAAAATGATAGATGGAAATGATATGAAAGGAAACAATCGTAACAACACTGTACCCAATAGATAGAGGAGTTTTGGTAAAAATCACAAGTAATGCCTGTTTGCCAGGTTTTCATCATTTGTTTTTATTGTGTCCTCTTTCTTTTTCTTCTTCTTCTTCTTTTTTTTTTTTGTCATCATGACGCCTGTTTGCCAGGTTTTCATCGAGACAACTTTATTGACCGTGCACTAGATATCCTCAAGTGTAGAATCACCGGAGATGAATGTTGTTCATGGGCTCCTCCAACATGTCTCCCTCTGGTGTAGACAGTCGATATGCTCTTGATCCATAGATTGATATGATGACATAAGGTCCTATCCAGTTAGGTTCAAACTTTCCCTTCTTTTCTCTGTCTGTTTGATTTCTAGGGTTTTCCCGTAGGACCAAGTCTCCAATCTGGAAGACTCTAGGTTTAACCCTATGATTATAGTTTCTAGACATCCTTTGTTGATAGGCTGTCAAATGATTAACAGCTTGTTGTCGACGCTCATCAAGTAGCTCTAATTCATGAAGTCTAGAGACCATATAATCTTCATCTGAAATGAGTCCCTTTAGTGAGACTCGAAGGGATGGAATTTCTACCTCAATAGGTAATATTGCTTCTGATCCATAGACAAGAGCATATGGTGTAGCTCCTGTTGGTGTTCTGATGCTTGTCCTGTAAGCCCAAAGAGCAGGGTTAAGCTGAACATGCCAATCACGTCCCACTTCATTTACAGTCTTCTTGAGAATTTTGAGGATTTTCTTATTTGAAGCTTCTACCTGTCCATTACCTTGAGGGTAATATGGGGTTGAAAAGCGATGTTGGATGTGGAACTTTTCACATAGTTCTTGGACGTCTTGGTTCTTGAAAGGCCTGCCATTATCTGTGATGATTGACTGGGGTATCCCATATCTACAAATGAGATAATTAAGAATGAAAGATGATATTTTCTTTCCAGTGATTGTGGTTAAGGGAACTGCCTCCACCCATTTTGTAAAATATTCGGTTGCTGTGATAATGAACTTGTGTCCATTAGATGAAGATGGGTGAATTTTCCCTACCAGGTCTAATCCCCACTGACAGAAAGGCCATGTAGTTGCAAATGGATGCAACTCCTGTGCTGGTGCATGTATAAGATTACCATGTATCTGGCATTTTGAACATTTTTTGACAAATTGATAAGATTCTTGTTCCATGTGTGGCCAGTAATACCCTAAACGAAGGAGTTTCTTGGCTAAAGATAATCCACTTGAATGTGTTCCACAAATTCCTTCATGGACCTCGTGTAAAGCAGAAGCGGATTCATCAAGTTCTAAACAACATAAAAGAGTACCATCTAGGCCTCGACGGTAAAGGGTGTCGGCAATAATGGTATGTTTGGCGGATTGGCGTATGAAGTTGCGCTTTTGGTTGCGAGAAAGATCTGGTGGTAAGATATTATCTTTCAGATAAGCATAAATGTCTCCATAAATGGAGGATTGGGCACTATCTAAGAGGCTTATGGTTTGGGATTTGGGATTTGCGTATGCAGGATTTGATACTTGTTCTACAATAAATCGATAACGATCTTGCGTTTTAGGAATTTGTAGAAGAGATGCTATTGTGGACATGGCATCTGCTGCTTTGTTCTCTGATCTTGGTATCTGCTCAAATTTGATTTCTATGAAGTACTTTCGCAGGTCATCCACCAACCTCTTGTACAAAATCAGTGTGTCATCCTTAGTTTGATAATCATTGTTGACTTGATAGATGATTAACTGGGAGTCTCCATACACCTATAGTTCTGTGATTTTCCATTCAATAGCCACTTTAATTCCAAGGATCAAAGCTTCATATTCTGCCACATTGTTAGTGCAACAGAAGGTAAGCCTGTATGATCGCGGGATTGTGTGTCCAAGAGGTGTGACAAATAGAATTCCTGCTCCTGATCCATGTTGTGTGTAGGATCCATCGAAGTAGAGTTGCCATGGTTGTGTTGTTACATTGAGGATATCTGCATCAGGAAATTCCATGGTCATATGATGACTGTCAAATAATGGAGCTTCTGCTAATTGATCAGTGATGGTTTGTCCTTTGATAGCTCACCTTTCCACATACTGAATATCAAACTCACTGAGGAGCATGACCCATTTTGCCAACCTTCCTGTTAAAGCTGCTTTGCTCAGTAAATACTTGAGAGGATCAATTTTTGCAACAAGTTTGATAGTGTGAGTAAGCATATAGTGTCACAATTTTTGTGTTGCAAATACTACTGCTAAGCATGATTTTTCAATGAAGGTGTAGTTTACTTCATGTCCATTGAGTGTCCTGCTGATATAGTATATAGCTTGTTCCTTTCCCTCTTTATCCTCTTGTGCTAGCAAGGCTCCTAAAGAAATATCTGTTGTTGCAATATATAACAATAATGGCTTGTCTTCACTGGGTGGTACCAAGATTGGTGGCGTCATCAGATAATGCTTGATTTGATTGAAGGTACTCTCACACTGTTCATCCCATTTGAAAGGCACATTTTTATGTAAGAGATGGTTGAACGGATGACACCGATCTGCTAGTTGGGAGATGAATCTTCTGATGGACTGTAGTCGGCCTTGTAGAGATCTTAATGTGCTGATATTCTTAGGAGGTGGCATTTCCATAATGGCCTGGACTTTTGTCGGATCTACTTCAATTCCCTTTGTAGAAACTATGTATCCTAGGAGCTTTGCTGATGTTACTCCAAAGGCACATTTCTTTGGATTTAATCTGACTTTGAATTTTTCCAACCTGTCAAATATTTTGGCCAATATCTCTAGATGTCCTTCCCTGGTGTAAGATTTGGCTAAGATGTCATCCACATAGTCCTCCATGAAGGTATGCATCATGTCGTGGAAGATTGTTGTCATAGCCCGCTGGTATGTAGCTCCTGCATTCTTTAACCCAAAAGGCATGACATTCCAGCAAAAAGTGCCCCATGGACATGTAAAGGCTGTCTTTTCTTGGTCTTCAGGAGCTATCTTGATTTGATTGTATCCTGAAAATCCATCCATGAGTGATAGCATTTTATGTCCGGCTGTGAGATCTACAATCATGTCTATGTTTGGCACAGGAAAATCATTCTTTGGACATGCTTTATTTAAATCCCAGAAATTAGTACATATTCTGATGGTGTTATCTGGCTTTGAAATAGGCACAATGTTGGATATCCATTCCGCATAGTCAATAGATCTGATGAATCCAGCATCTAGTAATTTCTTCAAGTCATTTTTCACTAATAATGCAACATGTGGATGCATTTTTCTCAGCTTCTGTTTTACTGGTTTAGTGCCAACTGGTAAGGATAAGTGATGCATAATGAGATCTGTGTCCAAGCCTGGCATGTCAGAGTATGATCAAGCAAAATTGATGCATCGTTCTTCAAAGAATTTGATAAAATCTGGCTTTTCTGTATCTATCATGGATGCGGCTAGGTGTAATATTCTTGCTTTTTCTGCTGTGCCAATATTAATAGACTGTGTGGGTTCTATTAACACTGATGATATTTCATGGTAATGTTGCGGGAGAATGTCAAACCTTCCATCCTTTGGTGCCTCAATGAGGTTTTCGCCACCGGATGTGTTCTTTATTTTTACTATTTTAGGATCAAATACTGCCATAGAATGGTTTTCACCATTAGATCCATTTTTTTCTTTCATATGTTTGCAACTGGAAGGTTTGGCATCCTCCTGCCTAAAAGCATCATCAAAAGAAGTATTGGTAGAACAAGCATTGGATTCCTCACAGCAAAGGTAGTTAATAATGGAGGAATCATTGTCAAAAACAGGGAGATTAATAGGATGTTGGGCTTCCCATTCGATAAGTTCGGGATGTAGTAAAGGCAATGAATCATTAGATGGGTTGAGGTCAATGATTGTGAAAGCTCGAACGGAAATGTTGTCTAGGTTGTCTATGGTTATGTCGAGGCCTACAAAGGTATTTTCTTCCACATCATTTATCTCAATCGATGTTCGTTCATCTTCACTTGAGTCATCAAAATTTTGTGTTTCAAAGACAATAGGATTAAAACTTGAGCTTTGACCCTCCTCGTGATTGAGGGTATACTTTTTGATAATGTCAACCTGAATATCTTCATAGGAAATTTCTGATAAGTTGTCCCACTCATACTCATTTGAATCTGTTTCAGAATTATCTCTTATTTGAAGAATATGCTCCACATTTTTATTGGTGATTTCTGCTCTTGCTTTTTCTGTGTATCCTAGTCCAGTTTTATCCTTATGTTGGAGCGTAAGAGGCTGGATTGGTTCTGTTATGCCTTGTTTCCTTAATCCAAGAGGTCCCTGTCCTGAATATCCCATCTTCTCAAGAATAGTTTTTCCTTTCCCATATTTAGTTGTCTCTATGATGTTACTTGTGGAAGCGGGGGCTTCCTCATCCTTATAAAGCCAATTTAGTATGGCCTTATCTTCTGATTCTTCATCTAAGCTGCCAGCTTTTACAAATCTCCATCTAATGCTGTTGTAGTTGATTCTGAAGTGTGGGTGTTTGTAGATGGCTGTCCATATGTTTGTAAGGAGGGTAACATTTGTGATAGATGGAATGAGTGTCCAACACCATATTCACTAATTCCTTTGTCACTTATCTGTACTTCTTTGGTGAATTGATGTGAGAGTGGAGCCAATTGTTCTTCAACATTTGAAGGGTTAGATTGTGCCACCCTTATCTCTTGTGATCTTTGTTGTTTTGGAAGCCACTTTGAAATGAAGCTTTGTTGTTGCTCACTATCTGATGTGCCAACTTCTCTATTGTTAGGTATGAATGTATCCTGAGATGTCTTCAATGTATGACAAGCTTGGGTGTCATTGTAGTCTGCTGTGATTGTTACCTCCTGTCCATTGACGGGAAATTTTAGGCATTGATGATAGGTAGACGGTACTGCTTGCATATCATGGATCCAAGGGCGTCCCAACAGTATGTTGTATGTCAGTTCCCTATCTAAGACTTGGCAAACCACTTTTTGGACAATAGGCCCAACTTGAATGGGTAATATGATCAATCCTGTAGAGGACCTTTCTTCTTCATCATATGCTTTGATTGTGATTTTTCTTCTGGTATCAATGGCTTCATCTGAGTATCCTAGTGCATGAATCAGCTTTAAGGTACAAATATTTAAACCAGCCCCTCCATCTATCAGGACACGTTTTACACGATGTTTGTGGATAAGGACTTCAATGTGAAGGGTGGAATTATGCGGGTGGTTGAGTGATACATCATCATGTTCAGAAAATGAAAGGCAATGAGGTGCAGATAGATGTCCCACCATAGCTTGGAATTGACACACATCCAGATTGTTAGGTACTGTAGTTGATACGAGAGCTTGTTCAAGAACCTCTTTGTGTGATGGGGAGATCTTCAAAAGTTCCAAGATTGATATTTGAGCTGGTATTTTCTGCAATTGATCGATGAGATTATATTGATTGGAGGGGGGATCCACTGATGGGGATGATATTGATGCTCCTTTCAATATAACTTTGGATTGTGCCCTTGTTGTGGCATTAACCGGTTGGTACTCTTGTTTCCCTTTGAGTGTGACTACATTGATTTGGTTTTCGGATTTGTCCATATGTTGTACCAATTTGGTAGATGTAATGTCATTTTTCTGGTTGATTTGATTGCATAACTCTTCATCCTCTTTGGCAGCAGAAAAACAAAGGATTGTTGCGTCATAAACATAACCAACGTTCTTACCTTTGGTGTTTGCAGAAGAAGATTCTCCCTTTTGATAATTGGGTAGAGGATTTTTGAATGTTGTATGATCCTTGTTTGTTTGAGGGCCCTCTACGAATACTTTCTTTTGATCTATGAGGTCTTGTACCACATGTTTTAATTGCCAACAATTTTCAGTCATGTGACCTTTATTTTGATGATAGTGACAGTAATGTAAGTCATTCCACCATGATGGTTTGACTTGAGGGTCCCAATTTCTAGCCTCTTGCACTTGAATGAGTTTTTCGTTTAAAAGTTCTTTGAGGACTGATTCCAACGATTGTCCTAATGGCGTGAATTTTCGTTTATTGGAGGGTCGTTGGAATGATTGGGTTTTCGTTTCTCCACTGTTTTGATTATTTCCTTGGTCACTACTTTGTTTGATATTAAAACCATTGTTTTGTTTGTTTGTAGTAGTTGGTGTCAAGGTGAATACTGGTTTAGATGTATGTGCATCGATCATGGTATCAGTATTCTTGTTCTTTTGCCAAAATCTTGGCTTTTCGTTGTTGCTGTTAGAGGAATGGTTATTGTTTGAACCTTCAGTGAAATGTTTGATTGTTCCTCTTTTGATTAGAGCCTCTTCGATTTTAAGCCCTTTTTCGATAACTTGTTCAAATGTGGATGGACATTGTAAGTCCAATCTGTAGTTCATGTCATCTACTAAGTTATCAATGAACATCTCTATCTTCTCCTCTTCAGGAATAGATCTAGGGTATTTAGCAAATAGCCTTCTCCATCGTTGGAGAAAAGAGAGAAACTTTTCGCCCTTTGCTTGTTTGGTGTTGTAAAGTTCTTTTAAGGTTACCCCATGTTGGATGTTGAATGAGAAGTGTGTTATGAACCTATTGATTAGTTCCTCAAAGGATTGAATTCCAGGTTCTAATTTAGAAAACCACTCCATGCAAGTGTTTCCTAGGCTTCTTGGGAATAACCGTAGTAAGTAAGAGTCCTCGTGTGCGAACTCTATGCTCATAGCTCAAAATTCTCGTACGTGGTCAAACGGATCAGTTCTCCCATTGTATTTGTTGTATGTTGGGTACTCACAATACCTTGGAAATGGTATCATGTTGATGCTTGAGTCAAATGGATAAGGGAAAATGTCTTGTAATAGATACCTCTTTGTTGGCCCTTGTTGGATATTCTGGAATTGTAATTGTAACTGTTGGATTTGTCTTGTCAAAGCATCTATTTGATTTGGATTCTCTATATTAGTTGAGTTAGGTGTGGTTGCTTCCTTGAGTTGATTGACATCAAAGTCTTTAGGAAGCTTAGCACCTTTGTCAGCTAATAAGAGAAGATACTTTTCCATGTCTTGCTCTAGCATCTTTTCCATAAATTTATGGAAATGAGGGTCTTGTTGCACTTTCTCAATTTCTTCTGCAGTTATTTCCTTCTCATGTGAGTTAATAAGAGGATCAGTGTTGCTATATCGTCCCCAAGGGTTTTCTTCAGTCATGGCTGCTATTTTTTCATTTTCTTGTTCTTGTTGTTTTTGATATGCTGCTCGTGTGAAGATAGGCATACAAACGTTAAAAGGTTTACCCTAGACTTTGATCTTGGATTTGATTGGATAAGTGTCAAGGTTGTTGATTTAAAATCTGATTTTGTTTTTGTCTAGTTTCGTGATGAAAGGATGATAGAATCCTTGATAGAGAAATTTTGACAGAAAATTTTAGATTTTGGTGATAACGACACTATACAAGATGCTGCAAGATCTAGGTATAGGGGTAAAGCTTTTCTTTTTGTATGACTATTGCGTTCTGGACTGTAAAAAAAATGTTTTGAACTGATAGAAACCTTGTATTTGATAAGGTCAAGCTGACAAAATGCCCTATTAACTCTCTATTTTTTGGGTTTTGTGGCGCGCTAAAACAGATACCGGGCGCGCTAAAACAGAGACTAGGTGCACTGAAACAGAAATCAGGCACGCCGAAACAGAGACCAGGCACGCTGAAACAGAGACCAGGCGCGCTGAAACAGAATCCAGGAGCGCTAAAACAGATACCAAGTGCGCTGAAACAGATACCGGGCGCGCTAAAATAGACACCAAGCGCACTAAAACAGAAACCAGGCGTGCTAAAACTATGACCTGAAGGGGTTTTAAGACAAAAACTATCTTATTCTATGAAACTCACTTGGTCTGGTATCATATTGGATGGCCGGTTGTGGGATGTATTAAGGACGAATTCTCTGACTATGATTGTGATGTTGCCTAAGAGCTCTTCTTTGAAAGTATGCTTGTGAGTCTAAGGGAGCTACGGCGTAGTCGTCTGTATAACCTCTAGAGAAATCGTGATACCTATGAATAAAAGTTCTATGTTGAAGTAGAACTTTCCTACTTTGATATAGAAACTTTTGTTTTCTTAAGAGTTGTTTGTAGGCAAGTGTCCTCTTTGGTTTTCGGATTCGTTTGGCAAGAGATTTCTTGACAAACTTGGTGGATACCCAATCTCGAATCATGAGAAATTCACAAGTGTTTTGATTTTTAGGATTTTTGTGATGATCTTATTTGAGTTTAATGATAGAAAACACAGCAATCAAGAATAGAATGGTTTTAAAATCCTAGAATCTAAACAAGTAGTGTATGTTCTTAAGAATCAATGATTCTTCTTGATTTTTACTGGTTTGATAACAAGATAAGACAATTCAAACAGACTCACTCCTAGAGACAAAAGGTCATCGTTATATACTCAAACGGCCCACAGCTTGGAATTGCGTCGACTCACACAGCCATGTCACCCCCTAGAGGGCGCCCGTGTTTTTATCTTTTTCAGGTGCGTACTCAGAGTGATGGAAGTGGATACCGGATCCCCTGAGCAAACAGTCCTTGGCAATTATATGGTGAGTGCTTGAGGGTAGATTCTTCCCCGCCCCTGCACCACTGAGTATTACAATGTTCGGAAACTGACAAGCATGCTTCTAGTTCTAGTTTCTTAGATAGGGTTTCCGTTCGGAGCGGAAAATGGATAAACTCCCTCGAGAGACCTCCCAATTTTTAAAACAAAGATTTTGGGGATGGTTATCCTGCGCACTTCCGTTGAAAGAGGGTTTCCCCAAATTCACATAAATTTTAAAGTGGGTTGGAATACCATGGCTTTTGGCTGTCCCCACTCAGGTCGTTCCCGTAGGGTGAGTACTTTTTCCCACTACGGCAGGCCTGTCTAAAGGTTTTAACAAAAGCATAAAATGCATAAAGTAAATGGTGAGTCTGGTATTCTGATGCACCCAGTTAAGGGGAGAGCATAAACCTGTCACCCAAACACAGCAAGATTCTGTTCTTTTTAAGCCCAAAAGACAAATGATTTACTTCTAATGGAGATATTGCTCCATGACAAGCAAAATGTTCAATTTTAAAACCTCAAATAGAAGTGTGATGTTTCTATCCTAGGATTGGTACATTTTTAATCCATTTCTATCCTAGGATTGGTAAAATTTTAACCATTTCTATCCTAGGATTGGTAAATTTTAATGTTTCTACCCTAGGATTGGTAAATTTTAACCAAACAGAAATAAATAAAAGAAATCTGGCCGCGGACGCGTCAGATCCAGATGAAATAAATGACTTTAAATGAAAAGAAGTGGTGTGCTGGAACAAAAACCAGGCGCGCTAGAATAGTGACCGGGCACGCTGGAATAGAAACCCGGCATGCTGGAACAGTTACCGGGCGTGCTATAAAAAGAACCCGGCGCGCTAAAACAGAATCTCGGCGCGCTGTAAAAACTCTCGATCCCGCGAAAACTTTTACGTCGATTCCTGTACGACAAGATTTTCAAAAATTAGCAAAATTTGGGGTATTTCCCCACGGTGGGCGCCATTCTGTAAGCATGTAAAAGGGGAAAACTAAATAAACAATGCCTCTACGCTTCTAAATAAGATATTGCCTCTAAGATTAAGAAATTTAAACTAAATTAAACTACAAAATCTACAGAAATTTATCCTATTGCTCTCTAACTCTAAAGACTTCTCTAATTTACTTAGCTCTCAGATTTATAAGCTAATTAAACTATTAAGTGACACTTAGAGAATGAGAATTAATCTATTATGATTCTATAATGCAACTAAGATGATTCTACAGTAAAATTCATGAGAAATAAACTACTGTAAACAACCATGATTGAAGAACTATGAAGTGCTGAAGAAAGCTTGATGGATTGCTTGATGAATTGATCCTAAAACTTGATTGCTTGAATGCTTGAATGTCTGGAAACCTGCAGAGTAAAATTGCATAAGTTAGGATCCTTTTTGTGTAGCCCAAGAGCTATATTTATAGCTTTCACGGCAGCACAAATGTACAGGAAACTGGGATGAGGGGCTGTGATTTCTTCTGGAGAATCCAAAGGCATGGGATGAGAAGAAGGAGCTGATCATGGAGAATGGTTTCTCCCCATGAAAACACCAGGCAAGATAAGAGGGAAGGTGGGTGGAAGGTTGTTGAGAGATCTTCCTGCAGATTTTCCCTGAAGCTTTCCCGTGAATGGCAGTGCCATTAATTTGATTGGTGGGGAAATAAATATTTATTGGTGAGGGAATAGTGCAAACTTTATGCAATAAATTTAAATAATTTTAATTTATTTAAATTTAGCAAAAATGAGGAATAAATAATTTAATAAATCAAACTATAGGGTTTGGTTTTATTAAATTAAAGGAGAGTGATAATTAAATAAAAGATTTTTGACAATCTTTATTTAATTAAGAGAAAATGTGAAATTAAATAACACGAATTATGTAAATTGTGTATTCAATTTTAAGATAGAAGAAATAATGGTAATAATTAAATAAAACAAAGGTTTTAATTTTGTTTATTTAATTAAGAGAGAATTAATGTGATAAAAATGATAATAATTAAATAAAACAAAGTTTTTAATTTTGTTTATTTAATTAGGAGAGAAAAATAGGAGAATTGATAAATGAACTTAATATAAATAAATATTTCTATTTATTTACTAAGTAGAGGAATTTAAGGTTAATTAATCAAATAAGGTGTATTCGATTAATTGGATTCTCTAGACCATTTTTAGGTGTCTACACTTTCATACCCCGAAAACCCACCTTAAAAAATCAGTAGTGGGACCCATTTTCCACCTTAGGCAAATGAGTCCCCTCTGGTGGGACCCATTTACCAAGGGTGGCGAATGATTCCCCTTTGAGGAAAAATTCAATTTTGAGTGGGAATTTGATTAATTTAACTTAAATTTTTGGTGAATGTCGACCTCTTAAGTATAAATAATGGAAAAATAAGGTGTTGTTTATTATAAATACTCATTTTTAGTCATTTTACCCATCTTTTAGTCATTTTTCAAAATTAATTTCTAAAGTTAAGTCTTCCACAAAAAGTCTCATTAGCAAAAGTTGAAGTTTTAAGACAACAAACTAGGGTTTTTGGTAGGTCTTGAAGCTTACTCTATTTGTCAAGAATCAACATTACAAAGGGTTGATGATGGATGCCTATGGTAAATCATGAAGAAATCTAGGTTGAGGAGGTGCAACTAGCCACCAAATCACTCCTAAGGACTTGGTTTCATATTGCTTCTGTTGATGGTGTTTTTATGCACTTCTCAACACAAGCAGTGCATAGGCGCACTACCTCTCTTGAAAGACAATCTCCCACAATCGAATTGCAGAACACTATCCCAAGATCTCTCAGATGTCAGGTCATGACAGTGCTTAGATACCTCAGTAGTTTGATGTGATTTGCTGGAATCACAAGGTGGTCTTATAGAAATACAAAGTGTGGACACAAAGCAGGAAGTTGGATCTTGGAATGGAGTTCTTAGGATGAAAGCTATTATGAGTTGGCTATAGGTTCAAACAATCATCTTGAACTCCACTTAGTTGTTGGATTTGGCTTTACAATGTGCAATGAACCTTAGCATAGGTCAGTTACTAAAAAAAAAGGAAAAGGGCGAAGGGGAGGAAAAGTTCCTAAGTCTGAAGCTTGCTATGAATAGTGACAATGAAGTTCCTGTAATGGACAATTCCTCAAAATAATGTCCCACTTAACCAGAGATTTCACAGTATCATGGAAATTGTGCTATCTTCTAAGGGCTGTAGCTATTTCATCTTTCATCCACCACATACATGCATGAATCAAAGATAAATGTTTGGGGTAGCTTCAAATCAAGTCCAGGCTAACTTTGCATAGCTATCTACCTTCAGCAAATAGCAAAAAGTATGGACTAAGGGATCATCAACAAAGCAGGAATTTTCACAATCACTAACAGCATTCCTAAGATTTATCCAAGTAAAGTAAAAAACTAACTAAATAGCCATAAGATCTAAGCTAAACATGTGAAATTGGAGAATGAATCAAGTAGCATGAGAGGAATCAAGAAAATACACCAAGTCAATGATATTTATTATAAATTTCTGTAGCATGCCTTTACAACAACTCAACTCCCTTTGCAAATGAGGGGAGTGCTCTATTTATAGTTTCCAAAAAGTTAAATGAATGGCCAATATTCATTTTCATTATGTGGCCAAGATTCATTACAAAATAGGGTTTCACCTACCCCAAATAGATTTACAATTTAAAATACATTTTTGTCTTTTCCCTATTTCATCTTCTAGTGGGTGGCACTATAGCTCTTTCATCCTTTAGTGGATTGTTGTTTTCTTTACTGTAGCTACTCTTCGGGAAGGTCTTTATCTTTGGCTGGGCTGTTCTCTTGCTCCTCAGAAGCTGCGTGTTCTATGTACTTGAGGATGACGGCCTGGAGCTTGTCTATCTCGAGGATCTCGCATCTTAACACCTAGTAACTCCATTACTTAACGTTCTCTTCCAGCCGCTTCCAATCCTCGTCATACTTCGAGCCTTGGTCCCTAAATAGCTCTGATCGGTCAAAGGCGCGGGTAGCAAAACTCAGGAACTCCATTGTGATTTCTCCGGCTGTCCCATCCTTCATCTTCTCCTGGAAGTATGGCCTGATCTTTTTTGCATCCATTTGTACCATGGGCATATCATAGCCCATCATCAGCTTAAGGTATTGGGTGCATTCCACCCGGATTTAATTAATCCACTCAGCATCTGGATCCACCTTGCTCAGGATTTGCTCCAACCTCTCCTTCTGATTGTCGAGGTCTCTGCGCCATACGTCCACCAGCCAATAATCTTATTTCTTCAGCTCTAGCTTCTCTTCCCATGTGTCCTCAGGCATTTGAAGGATGACTTCAATTCTTGAGAAGGTGGAGTCGTACGTCACAGGGAAATTGGTGTAGAGCCTCCTTGTGCTCTCCAGGGATTGGATCAGGTCCAAGAACTTGTTGGCTGTCCACACAGCCCTGCTGATTCCCATGTTTCCGACGTATGTGACCTGTCAGAACCAATCCTCAATGGTCTTCTCCAAGTTCTTCCTTCTCTCCATCTTGTCAATATGTTCTTTGGAGAGCAATTGTGGTGCGGCTGTGGAGGTGGTGGGTAGGTCGTCCACTAAGGACCATTGTTGTATGTAGTCGGTTAGGGCAACAACCTGTGCTTTAACCTCATCCTTGGAGACCTTGTCCTGCTTTATTAGGTGCACCACTGTGGCCACTGATTCCTCCAGGTGTTCAACCTTTTGTTCCCTAGTTGCTGTCCCCAAGTCAATGGTGGAGATATTATAGCTCACCCCTGTCTGGCCAACTATAGGCGTTGTAATTTGTGCCGCTCGGGAACTGAAAGCGTCCATGGTTACCTTTGATCGGATCTTGGGCTTCTTTTCCTTCTTTGTCATGCTCAGGGATCGAGCCAAGATGGCCTCCAATCTTGCCCTTGGGTCTTTCAGCACTGGGGTTGTCTTCTCAATTTGTCTCTCCAACCAATCAGGCATAACATATTTATCCTTGGGTGCATCCTGGCTGCCCTCACCCTTCTCAGTCAAAGGCAAGACCTCCGTCTCCTTTTCCTTATGGGGTTCTTCTTTTTCTGGGGCAGCATTCTCCTCCTCTTCGTCGGAGTCACGAATGAATACGAGGCGTTTAATGGGTAGCTTGGTGGACGGCTGCTGGGTGGGACTTACTTCCTTCGCTACCTCTTCCTCTTTCTTCTCTTTAGTAGCCTCAACCTCGGGGCTTTTGAAAATAAGGGTTTCAACCTCAGATAGATCTTTTATCTGTTGCTCCTCTGGTGGTTGCCCCTCTTCACCGTGTGGTGACTCTTCCGTCCTCTCCCTAACATTCTTTAGCTACTGCGCCAACTCCTCCTCAAGGTCCTCATCGAAAGTCTGAATGATTTCCTTGGCACCCGAGCCACCCTCTTCATCCCCACTCTCAGAAGAGCCTGTCTCTTCTCCCTTACAGACCACCTTGTCGATGGTTTGGTGCTCGTACTTGGGGTGCTCATGATATTCATCTGCTTCCTCCTCCATATACCTTGAGGCTTCCCGCCCTTGCTCCTCCAACTCCTTCGAGATTTGCATTGTAGCTTCCATAGCTGGCGGCCCTGTTGGCGGTTGTGAAGTTTGAACTGTTGCAAGGATCTAGGCAAGGGCTGCTTGGAGAGCTGGATTCATTAAGATCTGCGAGAGCTAAGGGGGGAGGTTTTGCATGTGTCTTGTAAGAACCTCAGGCATAGTGGTAGCAGGAATATGTGGTGTTATTGTTGCCAGAGGGAGGGAGGTAATTGGAGACATGGTAGCAGAGGAAGGAGGAGTGGTCACGCCAGAGGAGGAATCAATGATGACTACTTACCCGATCGGGGGTGAAGTGGCAAGATGAACAAAAATGTCCACTATCGGTGGAGATGAGGCGACCATAGCATGGGAGGCAGACGGTGCAACAGGAGGGGCAGGGAGAGCCAACGGAGGTTATGATTCTATCATAGCCACCGTCTGCTTGAGCCTTTTGGGAGATGAGCCTCTCGTTTCTTTCTTTGCTTACTCCTTGGGATCTGCAGACTGTGCAGTCTCTGCCCCCTTTCTCTTCTAGGATTTGGTGATGGGGGGAGACTTGGAGGTCTCACTAGTTGATGTGGTGGTGGCAACGTCCTCCGTGGCACTTGGCTCACTCTTGAGCCCTTCATATGTTAGGATTACTCCATGCCACTTTAGGTGTGCCACCCGCCCATCGACCCACTACTTAGTGCGAGTGAGAATCAGCTAGGTTATGGTGTTCAGGTCATCGACCTCTTGTTCATCCCAGTTAATCAACGGTATTGGAAAGTTAGCAACTGCAGGGTACCTTGGGTGCATGATCGTGGACTCGTCCTCTTTGACCTGGTCCAGCACCGGGAATGGTTGCACCCATCTTAGGAACAACATCGTCATGCACATGTAGTGCCGGATGAGCACCTCCTTGTCATCCTTGCAGTTAGCCCAAAAGTCTTCAATGTGGTATTGGTGGGCATATGCTGGCCCCAGTACCTTCCTGACGTGGCTGTGAGGGTCCATCCATGGGCGCGCGGTGTACCAGTCAAAATGATATTCCTTAAGCTCATTCTCAGAATTACTAGTGCATTGAAAAGTCTGTAACCGGTATAGGCCCTGGCCAAGGGTCATGGGATAGGAGATCCATGCTATGTGCTTATTGCTGAAGATGGCCTAGATGTGCTGGAGCTACCGGGAAAGCTCAAGGAGGATGATCCTGTCATTTGGGTACCGCGGCAATCTGTTTGGCCGCTCCGTGAATCCGTAGGCCCGAATGTAGGTAAACTTGGGGAACTGGATAAATAGGAAGGCATATTCCTTCAGGAGTGCCTTGGCGCTGTGGGAGACCCTCCTCTCGAAATCTCCAGTGATCAATCTGATGATGTGGCCAGTGAAGGCGTCATTGACCCAGCAGTACTCCTTCTTAAAGTTGCGGTATTGGAGTTGAGAATATTTGTCAAACGGTTTGAGCCCTCGCCTGTGCCCCTAATCGGGTGCCACAAATAGCCCGCTATATTGTCTTTGACCTGCCAGGGAGTACACCAGGTAGGAGGTCATGTAAAACTTAGAACTCTTCTTGACGTTGACAAACTGCTCATGGAAACAGTTGCTAATGATGCCTCCCCAATCGAATGAGACCCTAGTGTTAACGTCATCATTCCCCCGTAGGATCTGCTTAATGTAGTAGGCCATCCACTCTTGGAAGTAGGCGGCTGCTGGAAGACCCATGATCCTGCTCAGCATAGTTACCAGGTTGTGGTAGTCCTTGTGGAAATCGCTACGGAAGAGTTCCTGGGGAACCATCGCAGCACTACCCTGTTTCTCCTTAAGCCAAAGGAGGTTGATTGATTTCTTACATCCTGACGGATTAGCATCCCACACCGCTTGGCATTGTTCTAACGTGGGAACCTCCATGTGTGGGAATGTGGGGATGTGGAATGTCTTCGTGATTCCCTCTGGTGACATGTCTACGAAGATGTTTCCCTCATCCATAATCGTTCTGGTGTCTATTTGATAGGCTTCTTGTTAAGCCATCACTAGTTCAGGTGCCACGAGAGAGGGAGGGAAACCGGCAGCCTTGGCGATTCCACTCTGTCGTATTAGTCTGGCGTTCTTTGTTGTAGGGTTGACCTTAACCCTTTGAGTGAATTCATCTATGTCAACCTGACCAATGTTTGTATCTAAAATCTCCTTCCAGTTCATCGAGACCTTCGACTGGAGCGGCTCACCCTGGAACTGAAACTTCATCTGATCTTTATCTTCTTTTCCCCGAGGGGTCCTTCCTGACTTTTTGCCCTTGTCCTTTTCGGCGGAGGCCCCTGAAGTTCTTGTAGCTGATTCCATATATCCTGCAAGCAAGGGCAAAGTTAGTGCAACAAAACATCAAAAGTGTTCATGTTAGTCCATATATCAAAGATAACACCTAAATAATCATTCAAGTATATCATAAATTTTATCCCTAGATGTTATCGATCTTCGTTTCAGGGCATTTGGACAATCCAGGCCCGGAGGGGCTGACTTCCCTGGCAGGAATGCTGTCTAGAAGGGAAAATGCAACGGAAAGCTCCCGGAGACCCTCCTTGGTCAGATTTTCATGTTTCCAAAGGCCCATGATGGAGAGGAGCAATATTCAGAACATGGGTCGAGGTTGGATTCTAATTTTAGGATCGTTTGGATGGGTTTGAGGGCCCTCAAAAGTTTCAGGCCAGAAAGCTGCTAGGAAGTGGCAGTTCGTGGAGGCGAACAACAAATAGAAACCTGGAGGAGGAAGCCCAAGGATCGGGGCCCGGACGGCGAAAGGACGGCCGACATTGAGTTGATTTTCTATGGAGGCTCGGGCCGGTCAAGTCGGGAAGGCGCTCGGACTTCGCCATTTTGGACGGCACATGCCAGATGGAAGTCCGGGAGCAAAGGCCTGGCAGCAGGTTTGGCGTTTGTGACTTCGACGGCCCCTGGCAAGTCGGAGCCCGGAGGGCGGAGCTCCGGTCGGGAATTTCCATTAGCAGCGATGAGCGAGCAGTGGACCCACGAGGATGAAACCCCAGAAATCAGGGCTTGGAGAGTACATGGCTGAGCAGGGAGTCGGTAACATTCCACGGAAAATGGAGCATCAGATCCCGGAAAGCAGATCGTCGGCCAAGATTTCCGACGGCAGGAGAGCAATGGACTTCCGAGAACAGAAGTTCAGGAGCCAGGACCCGGGGGTTGGGCGGCATCGGGGACCTCATCAAAAGACTTCGCCGTTGGGAATCGGCAACAAATTAGACACGGAGGTCTGACACCCGGAGCTCGATGGCAAAAAAGATGGAAGAATTCCATATCGCCAAAGACTACCGGCAAGAGCCGAGGCGGAGCCCGGGGGGCGGGAGGCCAAAGAACGAATTTCGTTGAGGATAGCAAAACACCAGCGAAACTCAAGGGGCGGAGCCCCGGGTTCTGGAACCCGAGGGCACAAATTAACATATGCCCGATTCTCATGTTCAGAGGGCGAGGAACACGTCGGGGCTTGGAAGCCGAGAGGCGGGGTTTGATTAGACGTTCAAGTGAGGCGAAACACATGTGGAAGTCCGAAGGGGGAAACCCGACCACCCGGGGTCAGTGAGAGGGATTTCCGTCGGCGACTACTTTGGAGTTTGAGTTTGTCGGCCAAAACGAGCTTCAGGCCCAGGCTGGGAGTTTTCCCTATGCAAAGAATAGCCGCACCAGGGGAGACCTCCAAATCAGCAACTAGGTCATTTCTACTGGTTTTTCCAGTTTTCAAAACGTGGGTTTGGTGCGCCATTTCATATTCTATCATATTACAAACCCTTATCAATTTCCTCATTTATCTAAATCCTTGAAAATCATGAAAAAGACACACGGGAGGGTGAGGGGATGGCCTACCTCAAAAAACACCAGGTGGGGGATGTGGGATCTACCAGGGTCGACGGAATGAAGTTGACGGTGAAAGTGTGATGCAGTCAAAGGCAGTGGGCTCCAGACGATGGCTTGCAATTCGCTCCAATTCCTGCTTATGAAAATGATTTTGGCGGGTTGGGCATTTTATACCCCAACCGCCATTAATACCCACATTTAATGATCGTATGGCCATGGGAAAAGTTTGGTGAGTTTGAATTAGGTCGGCGGCAGCAGCGGTGGCCTCAGGGCCCGACGGCCGGGATGACGTGGTGTGATGGCCGCCACATGATTTTCGGCGATTTTGGATGGCGGCGGCGAGGATACACCCGGGGCCTGGAGGGCGGGAAGCCGCAGAGGTCCTCCATCGAACGCGTAACCGCTTGAATTTCGGTGAACGAACCCGCACGGCCCGGCTGGAAGGTCCCGCTGCATGTGGATAAACGAAAGCACCGGCGGAAAAACCTCAGGTGGGGCCCGAGGGGCGGGAGGCCGCTGAAGGCTCACCGCTACAGACGGCGAGCCCGGGATGGAAGTCTGGAAGCGGACTTCCATGGCCCGGGGCCCGAAGGGCGGGGCGACGCCCCCAAAAGTTCGCGCAAGATTCCGGCGGCGGGCGGCAGGGCGGACCCTGAGGGGCGGGCAGGCGCCCGGAAAACGCTGTGAAGGACGGTGATCATAAAGGGGAAGCCCAAGAAGGGAACCCCAGAGGCCCGGGCCCGGAAGGGCCCAGAGCCGTTCTAGAGCCAAAATGCAGAGGGACCCCCCGAGGCCTCGAAAGGCAGCAAAAACCAAAAGCAGAGGCATGATCGATTTATGATGAAACCTTGGAGCAACATCGACCATGCGAAACATCAAAAAAAGAGGGGCACGCAAAATGAGGCGGCCCCAAAAGACCTAACTAGGTGAAAGAAAAGAGGGTCCCCATTCCGAATGGGGTGTGTGTGCTAAGGGCACAACAAATGGCGACTCTGCTAGAGAATGCTCCAGAGTGTTCTAGAGATAAATATTCATTTAGGACCTAGAATCTCTAGTTTCGCAGACTAGGAGTGGCTTCTAAAGATGAATCCGGGAGAACGAGATCCTTAATTGGGTGAGCTTACAGGACATCTCAGAAGTATGTGTGTAGTGAATTCATTCCTTTCCTAGGGATTGTGACCATGGTTACCAAGCCAACTGAGTGAGCTACATAAATTTCCTAACACCAAAAGTAACTTGGACATTGCCCTGCTACCAGTCAGGCATCCATAGCCCCGATGAAGTTGTCGCTACAATCTCATAAACATTGCTCTACTGCCGGTCGGGCGTCCATAGCCCCGGTAGAGTTATCCGAACACCCATACAGTCATTTATTTCCTTTTTTCAAAATTCCTTTTTCTCTTTTTTGCTTTGATATTTTATTTCTCTTTTACCATTTAGTTCGACCGAGTAAGCATTGAAGCATACAATGAGTTTGAGACTGCAGTGGTCACTGGAGTAGACTTTAAGATTTTTCACTCACTAAGGTGTCATAACAACCATAATACGGTCCTTCAGAAATTATTATTATGTGCTTTGTGCGGGATCCGAGATGTGTGTAAGAAGATCCAGTTAAGGGTCAAGATCTAAGCAGAGCTCAAACAAGGAAATCATTTGCGGGAAGCTTTCAAAGATTGATAATCTAGAGTGAATGTTTAACCAAATAACACAAAGAACGGACAACAAAGTGAACCACTCGTCAAGCAAGCACGACCACCGCAAATGAGCAGGAAACATCTTTCAAAACAAAATTGTCAGGAGGGAGAAAGCAAAAAGTGACACAAACAAAACGCGGACAAGCGAGGAAGCAACTACTCTAACCTATGCACAAGTATCTACAACGAAGAGCTCGAAGGAGCTCAAGCCTGAAAGTAATGCTTCAGGAGCTGCCCATTAACTGGCAATGGGATGTTCTCACCAGTTAAGGTCTTTAGGCGAAAGGCATTATCTTCCAAAATCTCAGCTATCTGAAAGGGGCCAAGCCAGAGCTTGTCGAATTTGTTGTGTCCCCCTTTCTTCTCATGAGCCTTGTCCCAATATAAGACCAAATCTGCAATTCTAAAGGCCTTGATTTTGGCTCGGCGGTTGAACCATCTCTTAACTATGCCCTGATGTTTGGAAAAAAATTTTATTGCACGGTTTCAGACTTCCTCTAAATGTAAGAGTTTAGCTGACCGAGCTTCCCTACGATCTCCTCCCTCATAAAAATCGTTGATGAACTGAAGAGTAGGAATCTTCAAATGGATGGGGAATATAGGCTCTAGGCCATAGACAAGGTGGAATAGAGAATTGCCAAGGGCAACCTTGTGGCGAGTGCGATCAGCCCAAAGGGCGAAATGGAGTTGGGTATGCCAGTCCTTGGGATTCCTATCTAGCAGCCTTTTGATCACAGTAATCAAATTTTTATTCATGGATTCGGCAAGGCCATTGCCCTAAGGGTAGTAATTGGACAAGAATTTAAGAGCTATTCCATAGTCAAACGCCCAACTAGCAAATTTTAATGAAGCAAATGCAGGTCCATTATCGCATACCAAAGCATAGGGATAACCAAAGCGATTTAAAATGAAACTTTCCAAGAAATCAGTAACTACTTCAGTTGTGCATTACCTACATACTATTGCTTCCGTCCATCTCGTACAATAATTAGTAGTGGTAAGAATGTACCTATGTCCCACAGATGATGGAGGGCTTACCGGACCGATAAAGTCGAGACCCCATTGCACAAAAGGCCTTACCTCCAGCATAAGCTGCAGTGGGACAACATCATTCTTCTCCCTGGTGGCAGCAGTTTGGCATGTGTGGCATGAACGAACATGGTAATGGGAATCTTTGAAGATGGTGGGCCAATAGTACCCTGCTCTCAATATTTGATGTGCTGTAGAAGAACTCGAACCATGGCCCATGCCAAATTTATTGTGAAACTCCTTCAGAACGTGTTCTGCTTCTTCCTTGCCAAGGCATCTCAGATAAATGCCTTCATGATTTTTCTTGTAGAGGATGGAACCCTGTAACATGTAACAATTAATTTTCAATCTCAAGGCTCACTTTTGGACTCCTTGCAGGTGCAGCGGACACTTATGATTCAGTAGATAGTAAACGACATCTTGGTACCATTCTCCCGGGGAGACATCTTCAAGCTGGTACTGCTGCACCGTGAGTTCAGGTTCAGCTTTTGCTGCTGTTTCGGCAATTGTGTGGGTGAGTACCTGCCCTCGTACTAGTTTCATCAGTTGGATCTCCATGTCATATTCTTGGAGCAAGGTGACCCACTTAGCCTTTCGTTCGCCCAATTTATTTTGCATGAGCAGTGTCTTTACTCCTGGGTCAGGGACAATGCCAAACACCTTGTTGCGCAGAATGTAGTGTCTAAATTTTTTCAACCCTTTGACGAGAGCGTATGCCTACTTTTTAATGTTGTGGTAACACAATTTAGCATCTTTGAGGGGAGCACTCATGAAGGTGATCGGGTACTCATTTCCTTTATCATCTTTCTGGGTCAATATGCTAGCACAAGAATGCTCTGAAGTAAATGAGTAAATGTAAAATGGCCTCAGATAATCCGGGCTAACTAACAGAGGTGCTTCAGTAATGGCCCGTTTGATTTTTTCAAAGGATTGTTTGACATCAAGTGTCCATTCAACTTTGGCATCCTGTTTGAGCATGGCGTTGAGAGGTTTGACAATTTCTATGAAACCTGTGATGAATTTTCGGACAAAGTTGATCTTCCCAAAGAAAAATTTTAATTCCTTCTTGCTGCCCGGGGGCTGAATTTTGAGTAAGGACTCGATGCGTTCAGGATCAATGGAGATTCCCTATTTCGAAATGATGTGTCCAAGCAGCCTGCCTTCAGTCACTCTGAAAACGCACTTCTTGGGGTTGAGAGAAACCCCAAATTCCTTGCATCTCTGAAAGACCTTGCATAAGTCAGAGACGTGATCGCCTCAATTTTTAGAAAAAATGGTCAAATCATCCATGTAGATGATTATGCACTTGCCAATTAGGTCTTTGAAGGCAATATCCATGGTGCATTGGAACGTGGCACTGTCATTGATGAGCCCGAAAGGCATTCTTCTGTATGCGAATGTCCCCCACTTAGTGGTGAACGCCGTTTTGTGATGATCCTCATATTGTACCATTACCTGGTTATATCTAGAGTACCCGTTGAGGAACGACATGATCTGGGAGTCGTTGACGATTTGCAGCACCTAATCTAGCGAAGGCACCAGATAGTTGTCTTTCTCCGAGGCACGGTTCAGATTGCGAAAATCCACACACAATCTAATCTCCCCATTCTTTTTCTGGACTAGGACCAAGTTGGCCACCTAAGTGGAATGCCTAACTAGGAAAATGATTCTAGCTAAGAGCAATTTCTACACCTCCTTATAAATGACAGGTTCCAGCAAGGCATTGATAGGGTACTGCCGCTGGCGGAATGGCCTCACTTCGGTCTTAAGAGGGATAGTGTGTGTAATGACAGAAGTGTCATAAATTTTTAGATCTTCGTAGCTCCATGCCACCACATCATGGTATCTTCTCAACGCACCCATGATTCCTTTTCTTTCCTCCGGCGTGCACACTTTGCCAATAAAAACATTCTTGGTCTCCTCAGTTGTCCTAAGGTTGTGTGCATTGCACTGGTTGCTGATGGCCTCCTTTTTCGTTTGCTGATCATGATCCTTGATCCAATCCAAATCAAATATGCATTCCAGCTGAACCATGCCTTTGGGGATCCTATTGGTTTTGAGGTTGATGACCCCCTCTATGTCTAATTCAGCCTCCTGCAAATCAGTTTCATCGATTATTTGAGCTGCGAAGACATCGAAAATTGTGATGAACTGAAGGATGTGCTTATCATCATTGAAGACTTGCATGTGGGTGACATTATTCGAGACTGATGGCATGGATGTTAGCTCAATAGTGAATTTCTTGAGCCCAGACAAAGAAAGAGGTTGTAGAGTGCTGACTGCTTGAGCCAAGGCATCAGCTATGCGATTCTGAGTACGAGGGATCAATTGTATATTGAATGCATCTAAACCCTCCAAGAGATCCCAAACCCTGTACCTATAGTTGGTGAGTCTTCGATCATGACAGGAATACAACTTCCTAACTTGTTTAACTACAAGTGCGGAATCCCTGAAAACTTGCAGCATTTTCACATTTTTCTCCAAGGCCATGAGAAGGCCAAGGACTAAGGCCTCATATTCCTCTGCGTTATTGGTGCAATAAAACTATAATCTGTGGGTAGTGAAAAATGTTTTACCTGTTGGGCTAATGAGTTCGAATCCAGCTCCAGCTCCTTGCCTGGACTTCGATCCATCAAACTGGAGCGTCCAGCACGCAGATGATTCCTTATCTTCATACTTGTTTGAGCTTCCGCCCCCTTGCGGCTGGACAGCCAGGCCTGTGATCTCAGAGGAATCCTCAAGTTCGAAGTAATGATCAACACTTGACTCTCGTGGTGCCTCCTTTGGTGTTTCTGTCTGAGGAGTAGCTATTTTTCTAACATGCGCCACTGCTGCTTAGCACAAGCAACAATCGAACTCAGAGTGTGCCGCATTGTGAACCTTGCACCAGTTTGGCAATAAGAGATCCTAAAAATTCATTCGGGCCCCTAGGCTAAGTTGATCCCTCACACACTTTTCTATGAATTCCTGGAAGCCACTGAGTAATCCCCAGTCATCATCCTTATCCGATTCATCATCGGCTTCTGCCAATGTTTCTGTGTCTGGGGGTATTAGTGTAGAACCGGTCGAAGGGCTACACAACACCAGCAATACCTCATCTGCACATTCTTCTTGAAGCTTGAGCTCATTTTGGTAGGTGAAAGGGCGGTAGTTTCCTAAATCAGCCTCGATAAACAATACCTCACTGAGGTTATTGTATTCTGTGATCATATACTTCATACAGGGTTCACGGTCAATATGAATCTGATTTGGTAGCCCCTTCCATGGCAGCCACATATAAGAAAGGTCTGTGGCGGTGTATCCATTCAGTGCCTTAGTGAATTCCCTTCCCAGAATAATTCCATATGCATCGAGAATATTAGCCACTTGAATATCAATGACCTGTTGTATCCGTGGGTCTACGGCAATCTGCATTGGGATACGGTTTATTTCACCCATGATGTTGATCTCTATTTTGTCCAACTGGGTCACCTTTCTCTTTGAAGGCGTGGGGGTGATACCAAGAGCTTTGCAGATAGCCAAAGGCATGACATTAGCAGATGCCCCTAAATCGAGCAGGCAATTATACAGGTTCTTCCCAAAGACCCTAATGGTAGTCAGGAAAGGGGGAGTTTTCGGTCTCCCCTAGAGGATGCCCATAGGCATGTCCATATGAGCTATTTGACCTTTGTTCCTTTCATTATCCATATCCCCGGTCTTCTTAAACAACTGGTCTTTGGAAAGCTGTCTATTAGCCCTTTTTGGCTCCTTTTCAGTTTATCTACTTGTTGACTGATTTACTGGGGCATCATTCCTTCTTCCAGTATTGTCCCATATCTCAGGTTCTTTCCTAGGCTCTTCAAAGGTTACCCTCTTAGCTGGGGTTTCTTGTGTCGTATTAGGGAATGGAGTCTCATTCAGAACCCTAAAAAAAGCATGCCTCATGATAGGAACCTTGAGTAATTCGAAGGCTGACAAACTGATTTTTACCTTCTTGAACTCTTTTGCCACATATTCACCCATTTGTTCGATTTCTGTGCTAAAAGCCTGGCCTATAGCAGAACTAGGAGGTTGGACCTTCATTTGATTAGACGGATTTTGGGATTGGCCATGGGGCTAATTTTGTGACTGGTTTTGAGAACTACTCTTGTTGAGGTATTGGGTAGGTATGTGAGGAAGCCCAGGGTTATTATTGGCATTTGGATCAGGTAGGGTGGTGAAATTGTTTGGTGGGGTAGAAGTTGTAAAGGGTCCACCCACTTGTCTATTCCTAAGAAAGTAATGACTTGACCATTGATGGAACATGTGGACCTCATCTACAAATGATTCTTCTTCATCTACCAGACCATTATTTACTGAATCAAAGAGCTGAGCCAAGGTTTGTTCATTATTTACCTCTTGTGCTTCTCCATCCTCAACAGGAGTAGGCTCGATTTTGGGCTCGTTGCGGTCTCCTCACGGAAACAACACTTGATTCACCACGAGACAGGAGGAATCCTATGGCTCTGACGGGACGATGTCCCTGTAGTTAGCATTGTCGATTGCATTTTGTACCTCCACTTGAAAGATCTCAGTAGCTATCTAGAACTCGGGACAATCCAGCTTGGAATGTTTGCTGGTTTTGTGAAGTCGACACCACCCAGATAAGGCTGCCTCGGCCAGATATATGCCGCTAGATGTTTTGTCATTACTTGTCGGTTGATCGAATGGCGTAGAGACGCCACCATTATTGGGCCTGGTGTTCCATGTACGATTCTGCCTTTGAAAAGGTCTTCTTTCTGCATTTTGATTGGCATTTTGCTCCCTCTCATAATTCTGCCCAGAGGAGGTGCCTACTTCTCGATTATCTCTGTTGTCTCTATTGTCTCGATTGTCCCTGTTGAGATTGACCTAGAAGTTGCGTTGGGAGGCCTGCAACTGGTTATTCTGATTCTTCAGGTGCGCCATCTTCGTGGACATTTTCTTGATCATCTCTGTAAGTTCCTCCAACTTATCCTTCTCAGTTATGTTCTTAGGCGATGGTGCCGAATTTTGGAGAAAAGCGGGTGGGGGTGTCGGCTGATTTTGATAAGCTGGAGGAAATTCTGGTCCCGACAGGTACAATGGTGCCTGGGGCTATTAGGAATATGTCTGTTATTGTGGAGTAATCTGGGAATAGTTGTACTGCTATTGGGGCTACAAATAGGAAGGTATGGGAGGCGCATAATTCAACGACTGCCCTAAATGCAGCACCATAGCCAATTGGGGTACCTGGTTCATAAGAGGGGTTTGATGAGCAAACGCCTGATTAAGCCCCTGAATCTGCATTGGGTGGGCGACCGGCCCTAAAGAAGGTAGCGGGCTAGAGATATTTTACCCCAAGTCTGCACTAGTGACAACAACTTCTGCATAGGCGGCCAGTAGGGTAGCGCGCAGTGGCCGCATCCTTTTCACCAAGGCCGACGTGAGGTTGTCCAGCGCCGCATAGTAGACCAGGAGAGCTGCTGCATCATTATGGAGGTACAGATCCTGAAGCCTCATGTGAGCCCGATGGAAGTGGTCATTGAAGGAACCAATAGGTTTGTTGACCTCCCTTCTGATAGACATGAACTGTTGGTAAAGGTCCGAAGGGTTGATGGGTATCTTGTATTTCTGCAGAAAGGCATTCTTCATCAGGTTCCATGAGGTGATGGATCCCCTCGGTAGATTAATGTACCAATAGAAGGATTTTTCCCCTAATGGATGCGGAAAAAGGTGACATGCAATATCCTCATGGTCCACTTGCATTTCGGTGACAGTCGTCTCGAATATTTTGATATGCTCTTCAGCTGTTCTTTGCATATCGCGTGGATGGAACTTTGAACAAAGGCCCTCTGGATTCTTGGGCATATTATTATAGACCGCAAAGTGTATCGGCGAAGGGTTATGCGCTAACCAAGCCATGGAGGGTGGAGGAGGTGGTGCTTGCTATTGGAAAATAGGAATTTGAGGCTGTATTTGCAACACAACAGCAATTTGGGGCTGCACTTGAGCTATGGCTGTCTTGACTATGCCTTGGGCTGGAAAGGTCGGGAGAGGAGCAATCCCCTAACTGCCAAAGATATGAGGTGCAAATGCAGTTCAAGATCGTTGGGTGGAAGATGAAGACCAGCCAAATAAAGGTGAGGGTGAAACGGGGGCAGATGGAATGAAGGAAGAGGGAGAGGCGGTGCTACTTTCTTGTGCTCTCTTTGCCCTCGTAGGAGGCTGCAATTCTTCAAATTCTCCCTTGTTTGGTGTTGATCGTAGAACTCTCTGAAACCTTTCCAAGGAGAATGATCCGATTTGATCCAGCTTCACTTTATCCCGTAGCTTAGTATTTCGAGCATGGCCCTCCTTCTAGCACCAGTTCTGTTGATGGTGTTTTTATGCACATCTCAACACAGGCAATGCATAGGCGCACTACCTCTCTTGAAAGATAATCTACCACAATCGAATTGCAGAACACTATCCCAAGGTCTCTCGGATGTCAGGTCATGACAGTGCTTAGATACCTCAGTAGTTTGATGTGATTTGCTGGAATCACAAGGTGGTCTTACAGAAATACAAAGTGTGGACACAAAGCAGGAAGTTGGATCTTGGAATGGAGTTCTTAGGATAAAAGCTATTATGAGTTGGCTGTAGGTTCAAACAGCAATATTGAACTCCACTTAGTTGTTGGATTTGGCTTTACAATGTGCAATGAACTTTAGAATAGGTCAGTTACTAAAAAAAAAAGGGCGAAGGGGAGGAAAAATTCCTAGGTCTGAAACTTGCTATGAATAGTGACAATGAAGTTCCTGCAATGGACAATTCCTCAAAACAATGTCCCACTTAACCAGGGATTTCAGAGTATCATAGAAATTATGCTATCTTCTAAGGGCTATAGATATTTCATCTTTCATCCACCACATACATGCATGAATCAAAGATAAATGTTTGGGGCAGCTTCAAATCGAGTCCAGGCTAACTTTGCACAGCTGTCTACCTTCAGCAAACAACAAAAAGTATGGACTAAGGGATCATCAACAAGGCAAGAATTTTCACAATCACCAACAACATTCCTAAGATTTATCCAAGTAAAGTAAACAGCTAACTAAACAGCCATAAGATCTAAACTAAACATGTGAAATTAGAGAATGAATCAAGTAGCATGAGGGGAATCAAGAAAATACACCAAGTCAATAATATTTCTTATAATTTTCTATAGCATGCCTTTACAACAACTCAACTCCCTTTGCAAATGAGGGGAGTGCTCTATTTATAGTTTCTAAAAAGTTAAATGAATGGCCAAGATTCATTTTCATTATGTGGCCAAGATTCATTACAAAATAGGGTTTCACCTACCCCCAAATAGATTTACAATTTAAAATATATTTTTGTCTTTTCCCTGTTTCGTCTTCTAGTGGGTGGCACTGTAGCTTTTTCGTCCTTTAGTGGATTGCTATTTTCTTTGCTATAGCTACTCTTCGGGAAGGTTTTTATCTTTGGCTGGGCTGTCCTCTTGCTCCTCAGAAGCTGCGTGTTCTATGTACTTGAGGATGACGGCCTGGAGCTTGTCTATCTCAAGGATCTCGCATCATAACACCTACTAACTCCATTCTTTAGCATTCTCTTCCAGCTGCTTCTAATCCTCGTCATACTTCAAACCTTGGTCCCTGAATAGCTCTGATCGGTTAAAGGCACGAATAGAAAAACTCAGGAACTCTGTTGTGATTTCTCTGGCTGTCCCGTCCTTCATCTTCTCCTAGAAGTATGGCCTAATCTTTTCTACATCCATTCGTACCGTGGGCATATTATAGCCCGTCATTAGCTTAAGGTATTGGGCGCATTCTGCCCGAATTTACTTAATCCACTCAGCATCTGGATCCACCTTGCTCAGGATTTGCTCCAACCTCTCCTTCCGGTTGTCAAGGTCTCTGCGCCATATGTCCACCAGCCAATGATCTTCTTTCTTCAGCTCTAGCTTCTCCTCCCATGTGTCCTCAGGCATCTGAAGGATGGCTTTAATTCTCAAGAAGGTGGAGTCGTACGTCGCAGGGAAATTGGTGCAGAGCCTCCTTGTGCTCTCCAGGGATTGGATCA
>VDFB02047397.1:106682268-106697811 GCA_007258455.2 Sequoia sempervirens | reverse complement strand
AAAAAAAATTGATGCAATCATTAACATGCCACCTCCTAGGAATATTTCTCAATTGCACACATTACAAGGGTGAATTCAAGCTATTCATCATTTCGTTGCATCTTTAGCCGATCACACATTTCCCTTTACGCATCTCCTTAAAAAGGGTATACAATTTGAGTGGGATGAGGATTGTAGATAGGATTTTGAGAGTTTAAAAGAATACCTAGCACCTCCACGTATTTTACAACCATTGTATGAAACATACCATTTATTTTGTACATCGCCACCTTTGCCCATGCTCTTTCAACATTGTTGGCTCAACAAGATGATAATGGAAAATAACACCCTATTTATTACATTAGTAGAACCTTAACTAATTATGAAACTTGATATTCACTAATTAACAAGCAATGTTTGGCTCTTGTATTTGCTACTAGTAAGTTGCAACATTATTTACTAAATGCTGAAATACAAGTCATCACAAAATTTGATCCTTTTAAACATCTTTTCAACAAAATAGATCTTTCATGACACCTAGCTAAGTGGGTGATGTTGTTAACTAAGTTTGACCTTAAAAATTTTTCACAAAAAGAAATCAAAGGTCAAGCCTTAACCGATCACTTAGCTGACGCTCCTTCTCCTTTCACTTTACCTACTCATGATTCCTTTCCTAATGATCATGTCTTAACCGCTGACATTAAAACATGGGGATTATTTTCCAATGGATCTAAGCGTAGAATACATTTCAGTGCTGGAGTGGTACTAATTCCACCTGATGGAAAACCTATTCCCTTGTCCTATTGATTAAATTTCCTGTGCATAAATAATATAGCTAAGTATGAGGCATTAATCGTAGGTTTGCGAGTGACTTTAACAATGAATGCCAAGCATATCAAGATCTTTGACGATTCACAATTGGTCATCAAACTATTCACTAGTACATATCAAACTAAACATGACAAATTATCAAAATACAAGGATCTTATAATGAAACTATTAGAAAATTTTGACTTGTTCACCATTGATAACATTCCATGAAACCTTAAAAGCCAAATACTTTAGCAAATGTCAGTCTCTTAATGATGTTATTACTTCTTCATTTTTACCTCGTGGGTCTGTCTGCTGGAATGATATGAGTAGAGGAAGAAAGTTGTTGGAGATGGGGACTGGATGGCTTGTTGGAAAAGGAAATAATGTTAGATTTTGGGAAGATAGGTGGCTTCTCAAGGATCCTCTAATCAGAACTGAGAAATTTAGTAAATGGATGAATGATTGTAAAAGGGAATTCAGGGTCCTGGTCAAAGATTACTGGAGGAATGGGGATTGGGTTGATTTGAGGACCATCAGTCTGGATCTAGGTCCAATTCAGTCTGCCTTCAGGGCCCATAGATTGGCTCAACACCAAGTGGATGATCTTGTTGTTTGGATAGACAATCCGTCTGGCATTTTTTTAGTTTCTTCTACTACTTCTATGTTGGTTAGTCTGCAGGAGCCCCCGCCCTTCTGGGATAAAGCTTGGATTAATTTTTTGATTCCTAAAATCAATATTTTCTATTGGATCATGCTACAGAACAAGATTCTCACTTTGGAAAATCTTGGCAAGAGAGGAATCCAATTACCTAACAGATGCTACATGTGCAGGAATGATGCTGAGACTGTTAATCATCTTTTTCTTCATTGTCCTTTTGTGTCGCATATCTGGGGCAAAATTCTTGTGCATCTTGACATGGTTTGGGTTTCCCCTACTTCGGTCGAAGATTTTTTCTTGCAATGGAAAGCTCCATCAAAAAATACTTTTGTGCGTAGGCTCTAGTCTTTTGTTCTACCTTTTGTCTCATGGAGTATTTGGAAGGAAAGGAACAACAAATTGTTTAGGGAAAAAGAGAAGTCGGAGGGGGACTTGTATGAAATAATTGTTAGGGCTATAAAGGAAATTTTATCTGTAATCCCTAGAAAAATGGTTGATAAAGCTACTTGGTCTCCCTTTGATATTGCTACAACAAAAAAGTGGAATTTGAAATTAGTTGCTTTAAAAGTCCCCACACCGGCCTATTGTGGGAGGGAGAACGCCAGCTGGACTTTGCCGCCTTTTAGTTGGGTGAAAGCCAATTTTGATGGTGCTGCTAAAGGAAAACCTAGGAAAGCTGGCAGTGGGTGTGTTTTAAGGGACAATGCGGGGGCTTTTATTGCGGCTTTTGCTATGGACATTGGCACCCAAACTAATCATGTTGCGGAAGCCGTTGGGGCTTATCACGCGGTTAACCTGGATTTCAATATGAATATGAAATGTCTTTGGTTGGAGGGTGATTCTAAGAACATAATAGACTATATTCTAGGGCTAAACCCCCCTTCATGGACCATCAAAAAGTGGATCGAAGACATAATTTCCATATTAAGTAAATTCGACAAAGTGAAAGTTTCCCACGCCTACAAAGAAGCCAATAAGGTGGTGGATTACTTTGCCAATGAAGGGGTCAAGAGGGGTGGGGAAAACACGTGGAGGAAGAATGATTACCTCCATTATGAGGTTAAAGCTCTAATTTATTATGATTATGAGCATGGAAGAGAAGTTTGTCTTCGCCATGATGAGCAGATAAAGATTAAGTACGTCGATCTCATTATATTTGATGGGACCGATGTCATTTTCCTTTTCGAGAAGCATTTTTGGCACGCTTTCTGGGTGTCTGGGAAAATATGCTTAAATGGGACCCAGAGCAACTATAGGGTATAGTATAGCAGAGCTCTGAAGATGGGGGGAGAGAGAAAATGTGTTGAGCTGAGCAACTTTCAAGAGCACAAGAAGAATGTTAAAGCTTGGGAAAAAATTGCAAAGGGAGGTTTAGTTCCATTTTTGGAAAAGCTCCATGGAACTGATGAGAAGGTGCTGGACTATTTCACCAAAAACTAGAAAAATGGTGAGATTGTGTTGTTTGGCAGCAGTGTTAAGCTGAATATCATTAACGCTATGGTGGAAAATTTGGAAAAAAATCAAAAGGGCCCGCTGGTCATGGACTTGGATGCGGACAGAGGTTGTAGTAGAGCTTTTGTTGAAGGGATTTTGACTCACACCTGGGCTAACACAAAGAGGAAGGCCCTTGCTTCTCCACATACGGTTCAAATCCTCAAGCAGGGAATACAGGATATGAGTGAAGTTGAAAAGGAAGCCAAGGAGCTATTGAACATCATGGAGTAGTGCTGTTGTGGTCTTCTCTGGTTTTTTGGTGGTCCTTTTTTGGACCTTGTTGTCTCTTTGTTGCTGTCGTTTCTTTTTGGGACAGCTGTCTCTTTACTTGGACTTTTTTTGCTCTATCTTTGTATGTTTAAACTTTGTGGTTTCAGGTCCCTGTAAAACCTATTTTTCCCTTTTCAAAAACATTCCATGAAAAGACAATAGACATGCAGATGCAATGGTGAACACAAATTCTCTTATATCCCCACACGATTCTACCATAGATTTCAACTTTGGTATCCATCCCATCATGAAACCTTTAATTGATACTCCACTAGACGAAAATTTGAGGATAACTCAAGATTCCTTGTGCGAATGGTATGATACTATATACAACTATTTAAAATATAGAACCATTCTCGAGTCTACCACAATGAATACTAGAAAATGTTTATGCAAACTAGCAGCCAAATATGTGATTCTTGCAAATGCATTGTATAGAAGATCTTTCAATGGTCTCTTATTACGATGTCTTAAGGATTCTGAAATCGCCATAGCACTGGACGAAGTCCATGCTGGTGCTTGTGGAGGTCATTTTGGAGGTCAATTTTTAGTGCAAAAACTTGTTCGTATGGGTTATTATTGGAAACATATGGAGAAATATTGCTTCACCTATGTTAAAACATGTCAAAAATATCAAGAACATAGCCATTTGATCCATGCTCCTGCTGCTGAATTTCATGCCCAAGTTCCCATTTGGTCATTTTTAGTTTGGAGATTGGATATTATTGGTAAAATTGCACCTCCCTCTTCTACTAGCCATACATTTATCATAACCACAATAGACTATTTCATGAAATGGGTGGAAGCTATCCCTCTCCATTCTACAACTGCTGAAGCAATTTTTCGTTTCATATTAGAACACATAATTGCTCACTTTGGGCTTCCTTCTGCAATCATTTCAGATAATGGAACCTCATTTAATAACAACTAAGTTAAGAAATTTCTTGAAACATTCCATATTCAACATCATTTTTCTACACCATATTATCAACAATCCAATGGACAATCTGAAAATACTAATCAGATTCTAGAACAAATCCTTAAGAAAATTGTCAACAAACATCATAAAGATTGGCATACACAATTATATTATGTGCTTTGGGCTTATTGAACAAGTGTTAGATCATCCATGAAAACTACACCTTATAACCTTGTTTATGGAACTGATGCAATCATGCCCTTGGAGTTAGAAATTCCTACATTGTGAGTTTCTCTCCAAGACCTTATTGATGATGAAACTTATAAGGATCAATGATTACATCAACTTCAGATGCTCGATGAATAACATGTTAATGCTCTCGAACATCTCCACACTCACATCAAACAATTACATCAAAGACACAACACACAGGTCATTCCTCTATCATTTTGTAAGGGAGATTTTGTTCTTATTGAAAATCAATGCATTACTATTGCTGACACTGAAGATAAAGATAAATTCAGCCCAAATTTGTTAGGACCTTACAAATTTGATACCAATTATGGGTCTGGTGCTTATATCTTAACACAGCTTGATGGAACACCCCTTAAGGAACCTATTAATGTGACACATTTGCGTTGATATTATCTCTGACCTCTTTGAATAGTGTGATTGATAAAGTAGTGTTATTTAAAGTTATTTGATGTCGTTCTTAATAACTTTCATATTGCTTCATTCTTGACAACTAATTTTGTGTTTTTCTTGAACACTAAGGTAATTAGTTAAGTTCATTTTATAATTACTTTAGGATTCAGACTATTCACCTCTGTGTTTTTTTAAGTTAGATCCTTATATTAGTTATAGGTGTATTTAATTTAACATATTCTCTTCTAATTAACAATGCTGTATCTAAAATAAAACTGAAATATGTTTTAAAATAGATCACATTAATCATGTTCAATCATGTAGACATTAATTAAATACTTTTACCATAAGTCATTTAATTAAACACATTGCATTTAACATCCACACAATGAGACACATCATAATAACACCAAATGCACATGTGTACATATATATATCCAAGTTTTCTATACATATTAGTATCATATACAAAGTCATAGAGCTTTGTGAGAGCTAGAAACCTCAGGATTTGGCACTTGTGATCTAGTCCTCAGACGTTGTGAGACAGTCATGTGTGACTATGATCACGAACTGCCGAGTCTAAGTGCATACTCCAGACCCTATACTCAACCAATGGCCACAGGTTGCTCCTATGTAATCTGATCCCTCTCTGTTCATGTCTGCACTAGCTCTGCATGTAGTCTCTCAACCTTTACTAAGGTTTGTGATGTCTATAATACACTCTCAGCTTGACGAAGTCATCTCTTCACACTCTCGTACGTTTCCTATAACCTCATGAATGGTCTAAGCAACTCTGACTCCTCCTCTACGATTGGTGGGGGCACATAGTCAGGATCCATCTTCTCCTCATCAATGGATGAAGCTAATATCTCCATGGCATCCTTAAAATAGAACTCTCGCCAGTCTCTCATCACTCGTACAAGATAGACAATGTAAACAATCAATAACATATCATTATGATATATATATAAAAACAAAGTATATAATACTAAAAGACATGCATAAAATTAAATTTCATCACCTATGTCTCTAGTTGGATGAGGAATGTCAACCTCATCCTCTTTGGGGGGCATGGAGGATGTGTTCTCCTCTCTCTGAATCTTGGTGCTAATGTATGTTGTAGATACTTCTCATGTTCTGGTCCTGTAAGTATGTGAGGACCCTCTGTGCTCATACCAATCCTCAATAGCTACCTCATCACCCTCGCTCAGGGGTGGCTCCTCATAATAATGATCCTCCTCATAATCCTCCTCCTCCTCATCCTCTCCTCCATCCTGGTCCTCATAGTAAGGATCGACGTCGGACTAGTACTCCTCATCAATAACATTTGTAAAAATATATATTGGCCTATATTGTACCTCCTCTTCTCTCTCCTCTGGCTCATCACCCTAATCGTGCTAGTCCCACATACCTACAAGGAAATCCATGGGGAACACAGGAGTTGGTCCTACATATGACCACCACTCCTCGTGCTCATCTGTGCTACCAACATAATTAGCGTTGGATGCTGGTGGTTGGTCGTGATCTGAATCATCAAAATCACTCTCACAAACATGATCTATAGTCAGCCAAACAATATCACCTGGCCTTTGGGCACTCCGCACTAATTTTCTAATGAAGTGGCATGCCCTAGGTGGTGTTTGCACCTATCCAAATTACCACATGACTCGCCCATAGTAGAAATTTCATACAACATAGTCATGCCTCCTAGCTAGATACATATCCATCTGCATCCTCCGTAGTTGTCCTGTAGGATCTAGCCATTGTAGAGTGAGTAGATAAGGTCTCCATAGGATCTCTTCCTCCTCCAGCCAGTCAAATCTCACCCTCCAAAAGTGTAAATCCCCATACTACCACAAGCGTCACAAAGCATAGCCGAATGCTCATGGATATCTTACAGCTATAGCACAAGGGAATCTGACAGGCTTGGTACATGTGATATGCTCGAGGCACCACACCTATAGAAGCGTACAATGGACCATATTTTTGATCTCTTGAAGTACAAACCAACCACTTGATCATAATACAAGTGTGCTAAAATACAGCGGCCGCAAGCATAAATTGTCCTCTACTCATACATCCCTCGTATCAAGTGTACCAGTCCTCCATCCAAGTGTGTTGGCCGTCCATCTGGATTGAGAATCATAGCCACTCTATGCATCATAATCCATCTAACCATAGGAAGCTCAGTCGATACTCTAACCCACTCGTTGTGTACAGGCCCACCTAAATAATACTACATGTCTCTCTTCTTCTCCCAGAATGACTGATCCCCCCGGAAATATACCAGCTCTCCTTGAATGGGAACTCAGAGAATGTAGTGTATGTCCTTGAGAGTGATAGTCATTTCCCCGGTGGGAAGATGAAAGGTACAAGTATCAACATCCCAACGCTCGCACAAAGCCATAAGCATAGCATCATGGTATCTCATTGGTGGCATAAGATATTCCTAATAGATACCCACTGGCTATAAATGCTCTATCTCTACCACCAACAGCGTTGGTGCATGATCTCTATGAAATGTGAGTTTCCTTCCCCCTATTCGTTGTTGTGACCGAGCAAGGACCTATCAAATTCATCACAAAATGCTCTAAAATCCATCTAATTTCTTCCATTTTCACATATTTCATCAGGCAAGTGTGCTAAAGTCAATCTAGTCTACTTTTCTAATGGCCCTAGATACTTTAGAACCCTTTTTGGACATTTCACAAAGAAATGGGACACTTTGCAAACAAAAGGGACACTCTGCGAACAAATGGGACACTTTGCAAAAAAAAGGGGACACTTTGTGAACTTTTTTCCAAGACCCTAAATTAACCTATCCTTGCATCAAAATCATCAAATTATTACAAAAATCACAAGGTGAAAGTTGTAGAATTGATTCACCTCATAATACAGCTTGTTGTGTGCCACCTTCTCATGAAGATCATCTAGCCACGAAGGTGTGTAATCTTGTCTGCTTGGAATTTTCTTCTCTCACTCATCACTCTCAAGCTACAAGAAGGTAAAATGAATAGTAAGTGACAAGTTACTTTCTTCTCCTTCTTTGAATCCCGTTTCATCTCTTTTTACTCTTACACATTAACATAGGATTCTAATCTTCTAAAAATTCACAAAGTATATCTTCTTCAAATACACATAACAAGAGCTAGGGTAATTTGTTTTGGACACCGTTTGATGCATTGGAATTGTGATTCCATACTCGACATCATCATCTGTCTATCATTATGTTGGATGGTACTTGGAAATTCCCTATGATATGATGTTTCTTATTCGATGTGGCTAGATTGCTACCTTGATTCCACCTCCATAAAGCAAGTGAAATCATGGGGGCATACATCTACCCTTGAATTGGATTCCTAAGAGATAGATAAAAGGACTTTTGGATAATTAAGGAATGTGTGTTGTAGGATGCAGTTCCTAATGTTGTGGTTTTGTAGAAAATTACACTGGGGGCTTCATTATCTCGCCTTTTGAAAAACTATCACTTTATGTAATTATGTGCATCATTTAGAATCATTTAGCTTACATATGCATGTAGAGTCATATAGGCACTAAAGTGGGGGCTAAATGCACAGTAGAAAATTGGAACTTCTTGAGAAAAGATACAATTTCACATGTAATTTGACCCACTTTTGAGTCCCTTTGCATCATTTATCCTTTCAAACAACATTTATAGGCCCCTAAGACCCATTATTTTTTTACCTAGAGGCTCCTTTTACCTGATAAATCGCCTAAAACCTGATAAACAACACATAATTCTTGCATACCTTGAAAACCCACCTTTAAAAATCAGTAGTGGGACCCATTCACAACCTTGGGAAAATGAGTCCCCTATGATGGGACCCATTCACCAAGGGTGGCGAATGAGTCCGCTTCGAGGGAAAATTTTATTTTGAGCCAGAATTTGATTAATTTAATTTAAATTTCTGGTGAATGTTGGCCTCTTAGGTCTAAATAATGGGAAAATAAGTTGTTTCTTATAAATACTCATTTTTTGTCATTTTACAGATCTTTTAGTCATTTTTCAAAAGCAATTTCTAAAGTTAAGTCTTCCACAACAAGCCTCATTAGCAAAAGTTGATGTTTTAGGACATCAAACTAGGGTTTTTTGTAGGTCTTGAAGCTTACTCTTTTTGTCAAGAATCAACATTGCAAAGGGTTGATGATGGATTCCTATGGTGAATCATGAAGAAATCTAGGTTGAGGAGGTGCAACTAGCCACCAAATCACACCTAAGGACTTGGTTTCATATTGATTCCATCTTCCATTTTCACTCTATTTTTAGATTAAGGTTTGCATTTTCTTTGTTTGTCATTTGCATGTCATTTCATTTCCATTTTTCATGTGTTTTAAGGGTTCTAAGGTTGATATATTGCATCACACAAATCATCTTTGCATTTCTTATTCTAGAATAGTAGAATAGGGCTTTTGTCACATTTCAGATTTTCCTAGTCTTTAACACATCTAAGGTTAGGGTTTTATACGGATTTTTCTCCATACAAGGTTTAAATACCCAACTTGGGGTTTGACCAAGGAAAACCCCCCATTAGAAAAACAATTTTAAGTTGTTTTGCAGGTATTTTCTAAGATCATGAGTTGGCTTTCTATCAGAAATTGTTGTGCAGGTGTCAAGGTGCAAAACAAAAATCTGAAGTTGTAGAAATTTAAAAGTGGACTGATTTTCCATGCATGGAAAATGAGTCCCTCCTAAGGTATAGTTTTGAGTAAGATGTAGATCTTGGTTCCTGGTTGACATAAAACAACTTCGGTGCAGAAAAACCAAAAATTGGGACTGATTCACCTAGGGTGGCAAATGAGTCCTAGCCAGCTCAAATTGAGACTCCATCAATTTTCTAGATTGTTTTCTTGTCTTCTCTTGTTTCCCAGGTGCACACATCCTAAAAAGCAACCTTATGTTTGGTTTAGTTTTCATTCTTGTTCATTATTTTAAGCCTTTTGCAAACAAGACTGTATTTTCAAACATAACATAAATTCTAGATTTTACATTCATACTCAGTCACATAGATTACTTAATTGCATTTAGTTAATTTCATTTAGCATAAATAACATTATACATAACATAATTTGAATGAACCCTTTAGCATTTTTTGCCCTACTCTCTCCTTTTAGGTGAAAAACCATAGAAGAGTTAGAAAGTCCATGGGTGCCAAAAAATCTATGGTTCAAGAACACACAAGAGAATGATGAAAGAGAGAAGAGGAGAAAGAAAAGAGAGTCGGATCAAGCTTTGATCAATTTTCCATCCCGTTGTGGATTAGATCTAGGTTGTTTGTCTGGAAAGAAAATGAATACTCACTCTAAGGTGATGGAAGTCATGGTTGTCGGCCGGGTGAGAAGGCCAAAAAGGTGAGAAACATATAGTCATGGTTGGTATGCAATCTCACACACATAGGTGGTTATGGGGAAATTGATGCCTCGAAATGGGATTACCGCTCAACCATACCAAATTTATACCTCTTGACAACTTTACTAAGGTGGCACAAAAGAAAATGGCATTTCAAGCTTCACGAGACAACCAAAACTTCATATGCTTGGAGCTCATGAACAAACACGATAGCACTACATCCATGCAAGTTGTGTTATGCAAGGTGGGTATATAACAAATGCAAAATGAAACATGCAAAAGATGTTGAAAGGAGTATTTCTTAGTTCATGCGAGGTCTATAACTTATGGAACATTGTTTCTAATGTCTCCAAGAGAGGACCAATCAAAGAATAGAAAATTCACAACTTAGGGGATGCAGTGTGTCGCATCAAGCCACTAAGAGGAATGTAATATGCTAAGATAGATGACTCTCATGAAGGACACTATACCTAATGCTGTCCACAAAGTGAAAAAAACATCATATGAAGTAAGAAGGCTGCACTAAGAACCAAGAAAAAGAAAAGAAATGAAAAATAATAATGCCAATGTATGCCCCCACTTTAAAGGAATTGCTACACAATCACTGTGAGCAATTACTTTAAATTAGCCAATGAAAAATGTTATGAAAGAAGACATGAGAGCCAACTTGTTAATCCCTATGCCAAGTCATATGTTTCTGAATTTAGCTACATCATGAATAAGTATGTCACATGCGAGTCAACTTAAAGCATGTCAACCACATCCTAATCTTGCTCTTATATATTCATGAAAGGTTAATGACTAGTCAAAATAGACAATGAAAAGTGATATACAAGGACAAGGCTATCTAACCATTTTCCCCCACTTAGTGTAGGACAAAGGTGAGTCAAATAGGATGAAAGTAAGTATCAGGTAGAGGAATTAGGTGCTCCAACACAAGGAAGAGCACCACACTCCTTCAGATGTTGAATTGTATTGTTTAAAGTCTTAGAGGAAAGTGGAGATAAGGGAGATACCCCTAGATCTTTGTTGAAAGAGTATGATATGTCAGTTTGCATCATTTGTTTATTGCATCCATGTGGAGGGAGATTTTATCCGATATCATAACAATCTTCCAATACAAATGAAGAGTGTTTATGTTTTGGAGAAGGATAGGTTTCTTTATTTATGAGAACACAAATCCTTTTTAAAGTTATGTGTTGGTCCTTCATGAGGGATGGGAGTTATATAGCCCCCATCACCACCATGGTATAATATTGTAGAACTAAGTTGAACAAATGAAACACAAGGTTGTATTGGTTTAGATTGTGGTATTTCTCACTCTCCCCTAAAGGTAGGTGTGAAACCCCAATCATTACTAGAACTTGTGCCTGAGAATGAATCAAATGTTTGTATATGACTCTTTTGACCATGAGGGTGAGATTTTGGAAATTTTATTTAGAGGAAGTGTAGAATCTGACAACCCCCAATTATCAATAAAGAGTTTTTTTGTAGGTGAGGAGTTAGCATCAACTTGTCTAGGTTGCAGTTTTGATCTAGGAATGAAAGTATTAGGGGAGTTGGAAATGTTGTGATCATTTGATTCATAGCTTCATTCATCTATGTCATCCATGTATATATTGTTGTTGTATTCAAATTTCATTACACGGTGAAGAGTAGATGGGAGTCCTTTCATAGCATGAATCCATGGTCTCCCTAAGAGAAGATTGTATGGAAGGGGTCCTTGCATGATATGTATAGAGCTAGGAAACACTACAAGTTTGACCTCAATAGGTAAGGTGATCATCCCTAGTGGTTGCCTATTAACATTGTCAAAGCTATGAATATGAACATAAAATTAAATTGAATGAGCTTTTTGTCCATGACAAGTGTTTTTAGGAGACTGTCCATGCTACAAAAATTAATTTATGCTCCATTATCGGTTAGAGTGTTTCTAACTAATGTTTCATTAATGATCGCCTTTATTATCAAGAAGTAATTCTTGTTTTGAATCTCAAGTGATGGTAATTCATGTTTAGGGAATGCAATTTTTGATTGGGTCACTTGCATGGGACGAGAGGAGGATGCTACATTATTTGATTTTATGTAATATTGGATCTACTCCTTCTTGATTTACAACATTTCTTGAAATAGAAATATGTATATAGGTGATAGTTGAATGAGTTACGATACAGATATATTAGCAAGAGTCTTTTTAAGTTTTTCAACACTAGGTACTCTAAGTTGAGAAAAAGGTAATGGCGTAGGAGTGATGTGTGATCCCCTATATGTTTGAGTCACTAAGTTACAACTTAGCTGCTACAAAACATTGTGATGACGAGATTGCATCATAGATTTCAAGACATCTCTTAGTTTTTTGTGTGATTCACTAATGGGAGGTGACGTAGGAAGCTCACTAACTAAAGGAGATCCCATGTGTGTCATCATAACCTCAAGAATCTTGTCATTTGCATGATTTTTTAGTGAAGGGGATTCTAATGTCACTTTATTATCTTCACCTAGGGAAGGTTTAGTGTTTGAAGGATATGTGTCAATGTTCACCTTTTCTTGCACCATGATATTCTCCCTAGGAGGAGAGATTTTAGGAGAATGATAAGCCAAATGTTCTTGACATTCAAAGGTTGGTTCTTCTAAAATGATTTCATTGCAAGTAGGGGAATGATCAATGGTTGAATTGTCTTGCTTAATAAAGTTTTTACTAGGTGAAGGGGGACAACTAAGATTCTCATGACCATCATTGATTATGTTTTCTAATATCAAAGCATCTTCTTCATGAATAGGAGAGATACTAGGAGAAGAAAAAATGTGAGTTTCATGATTACCTATGGTTGTGTTATCTTGTTCATCAATGTCTTGTCCTCTAAGAGAGGTAAGAGGAGAGAAACAACTAGGATTCTCAAAACTCTCATTAATTTATTCTTCTACCAAAACATCTTCTTCGTCAACAAGAAAGATATTAGGAGAAGAAGAAATATGATCATTAGGAATATCCAAAGTTGTATTCTCTTTCACTAAAACACTCTCATAGGGAGGGGATTGTTTCTTAACATGCCTATGTATGTTAGTCATGAACATTGTTTGAACAAAATTGAAAAGCACATGTAACCATTTCATGCAATGTTTTAGCAATATAAATAATGTATATGCAAAGATGCACAAAACACTTTTATCCAATGTATGCAAAACTTTAAGAATGCAAACAATGTATATGCAAGAATGAAAAACATTTTTATGAAAATTATGCAATTTTTTATGAATAGAAACATTGTGTATGAAAAATTGAAAGGTAATTTTATCCATGTTATGCAAAATTTCATAAATGTGAGCATTTTTAGATCTAATGATGCTTGTAATTGAAATGATTTCAAAAATGACTACTCTAGATTGATGTTTTTGACCTAAATGCATAAAACAAATGTTCTCGTTCAACTTTTCAGGCTTATAGTATATGATACTATAAGGCTTAGGAATCATAGAAATAAGGTTTTTGATGCTATAATAAACATTTAAAAATATGGACTAGGACTAAGTCGCCCAGAATGGAGAATTGGTCCCAATTAGGGATTTTTCAAAAAAACTATAAATTTTTAGTTGATTTTGATGCTTTTTAGTTTGTATGAACTAAATACTAAATGAAAATGCAGTTTTCGTATATTTTTCAATTATTTAAAATGAAAAAATGCAAACTATATGCATTTTCACTAATGCAAAATGCAATGAAATGTTAATGCAAGTTAATTCTAGGATGATGTTGGACTCCAAAATAAGAAATGAAAGTATTCTAAATACGGGTTCACCAAAATGAACCACAAATTTTTGCAGGGGCTTTTGTCTTACACTTCAATGGTTTTTCACCTAAAAGGAGAAAGGTATCTGACAAAAACTTGGAGGTTCACTAAAGACTAATGCTAATATGATTGAAATATGTCTAAATACAATGTCCTAAATGCAAATAAATGATAAAAGATAATGAATATTAATGCAAAACCTAAGAAATGAAAGTTGTTTGAAAACACAATGATGTATGCAAAATGACCTAAAAATGCAAGCAAATAATAACAAAAATGAACACGACTGGAGAGTTGCACCTGGAAAATGAAATGTGATGTAGAGAGGCTCTAGAATCTTGCAGATTTTGTTATTGAAGACAATTGGGACACTTATGCCAAGCTGGGCGACTTAGTCTTGTTTCGAGGAGATTCCGTCAAAACAGGTTTCTGCCAAATGGGTGTCTAGAAACACATAAATCACCTTTCAGGCCTTGCAGTGGGACTAATTCACTACTAATGGTGACTTAGTCCACCTAGGAATCTCAAGAAATTTAGGACAGTAATCTGAAGCTTTTTGTTTACACTTCCCTTCCTAACAGGTGTGTGGTTCAAATTCTACATAAAATGAATTGAAAGAGGTCTTCGAGCTTCAATTAGGGTTTTTTCCCTTAAATGACTTTGATGAGTTGACAACACCTTTTTAACACTTTCTTCTTTGAAAATTGTGCATACAAGACCTATAAAACACACATGCAAAGAGGGGGAAAAAGGTTAAGGGTTAGAGAAGAGGGGTTTTCCTTGGCGAAACCTCAATTTGGTAATCAAACCCTAGAAAATGAGATGAAATAGAAAGATAATGATGAACAAACAACATGCAATGCTACAACTCACCAAACCCTTGAAGATGCTCTAATGGATGCTTGATTATGCCTTGAATGCTTGAGAATTATGATTGATTGTATGCAAATGTGTGGATGAATGCACTAAAATAATTGGGCGTGAAAATGAGAGTAAAACCCTTTATTTATACTTGATTTTACTAAATTTTCTGAAAATAACACATCACAGGCTGACCTTAAGGTAAAGAGAATAAAATCCCGCAAGAAAATTAAAATTATTTTTATTTTTGTGCCTAGTGGGACTAAGTCGCCCAAGGTGGTGACTTGGTCCCACTAGGGAAATTTTATTGGGTGTCGAGGATTGAAGTGTATTTAATGATGTTTAATGGGAATATTCTCAAAAATACACTTGAGAAAGGGTTGAATTATTGATAAAAAGCCTAGAAAAGCTTGAGATTTTGTTACAAATCTTTAGAACACTTTGAAATAGGACTTGGTAAGTGATAAAAAGAGGTTATTTAAGTGAATTATAATGAAAGGGTCCTAGAAAAGTCTGAAGTGGGTTATAACACTTCACAACACTTTTACAAGACATCATAGAATTCTTAATGTTTCAGAAGGGTCCAAGATATATGTGAATGTGTTGACTATATTACAAAATTAAATCTAGGAAAAATCAAGCCAAAGTCCATAAGAGAGATTCAAGTGAGCATAAAAATGTCCAACTATACATTTTTTGTTGGTATGTGGCGACTGATCATGCTATACTGTATAGCCCATGGTATATT
>VDFB02047397.1:106662409-106682168 GCA_007258455.2 Sequoia sempervirens | reverse complement strand
CTACTTTTTCACGTGATCACCGAAAAAGGGAAAAATCAATGAAAAAAGGAAAAATCCGATTTTGTAGAACCCTAAAATCTAGAAGCTTCTAAGCTTGGTAAAAAGGGGTTCGGATGGGTATTACTGTATGATGAAAAACGTGATTATTCGCAAGATTGTAATAAGGTTTTTCACTGGATAATAAAAGTATTGGATGGCTGCAGTTTGGTGGATGTAGCCCAGATTGGGTGAACCACGTTAAATTTTGTGTTATGATTTATTCTGTTAATGTTTTAGTTTCTCTGTTTTGTTTATAAAATCTGTATTTAATTGTTAGATCTGCCATCTCTAACCCTAACATTTTTTGGGTACACAGTCTCAAGACATCTTTTATAGTGAGGTAAGTTAGGTCATCCCTCCACTGTCGGCTCTCCATGACCTAGAGCACTAATGTGGTTGGTCCCCCTCTCATATACATCTATAATAATTTTTTAAGATTTATCATATATATATTTATATAAAAATATAGCAAGTTAATCTATATGAACTAATAAATTTTAAATTTGTAATATAATTGAAAAAAACAATCAACCATATAGACCATCAAATTTTAGGCCCAGTTTAGAGTATTTTTTCTTAAGCTTCTCCAAGGCATGGTGCCACATTTATGGGATATTTCACTTATGCATTAAAAATAGAAGGTGATGTATTTTTATTCTATTTTATTTGATCTACTCTCAAAATGCCACACCACATATGGTCCTCCTACAAGTCAGGTTAAGGAGACAATTTTTTTTGCTTTTCTTTCAAAATTCAGCATCATGTATGAGCCTTTGATTTCAAAAAAGAAGAGTGATGGGATGGTGTAGATATGGAAATTTGGCAAGGTAAATTGTTTGCAATGGAATATAATCAAAAATACGTTTTTAATCTAAATTTAAGGTTGTGATAAAATTAAAATGAGTTTAATCTACGATCATTGTAAGTGTTTAATAAAATTAAGTTTAGTGATATATAATATTTAAATTTCATTGAGATGATATGATTTTATATTATTTTGTGTATAGATATATAGATCAAATTTTATATGGTATAGGTATTGTTCATAAATATGTGAAGATTAATTTTAATGTATGGAAATTTGATGGTGAAAGAGATTATTGGTGGGAATAATTGATATAACTGGTGAAAGATTATTTTTCTTAAAAGTTTGAGGGAAAAAATATTAATTTTTTTAAATATAGTAGAATGTGGGTATGTGCAGGATCATGATGGGCCAAAAAGTGACAATATGATGGGTATGTGGCTGACGACTTTTTTTTACCCAAAATTGATTAAATTAAAAGGGTTTTTAAAGGAGATTCTCAGCTTTCCACCAATATAAACTATGCTTCTCTTTTAATTTAATAAGTAATTATTATTCATTTTCTATTTGAATTACAACTAAAGTCCTAATTGATAAGTTATATGAAAAACATCTATAGCTTTCAAACGGTATCACATTTTTTGAATCCAAAACATGTGTCACATTCTATGCTTCACATACTATAGGATTAAAACAAAAAAAATTGAATTTCATGAAGTTTTGACCAAGTTAAGGTGGTCAAACATATGAGTTTTATATTTTTAAAAGTTGTAATAAAAATTCATAATTAATTATTTACTTGGAAAAATTACAAAAAAAATATGCATCACATCGATACATGAGTCCTCTAATTATATCTAAAATCTTAAAAAATATTATCATTTTATTGTGGTTAGGTGGTTTGCATTACACCTACTTCTTATTTTTCCTTGAAATTTAAGTACTCTGCATTGAAATTTCAAATTTTCACCAAATAGTTTTTTTTTAAACCTAGTAGTTTAGAAACTACATTCAATTTTCTATAGATTTTATTCTTACATATTTTTGAAATAATAGAGATAACTTATTCAAATTTTTATGTCACATTGCTTAACTCTAATTTTTCTGAATTTTTTGCCACTTAAGGGCCTGATTTTTCCATGATTATCCTGCACATACCCATGTGCTAACATATAGTTTGATGAATTGTGATTAAAATTCAAAAATAAAATAGCAATTTGTGACGTTTTTATATGACATGCTTTATTGTCAAATTTATCTATATTAAATTAATAAAAGGTTGAAAAAATCTATTAAATGCAAAAGATAAACAAAGAAATTTATAATTATAATTAATGATGGCCAAAGGTTAAAAATTAAGATCATATTAATAAATAAATTAGTTTTAATTGGTAAGGAAAAGTTAATAGTAAAAATTAGAAAAAATAGATGGGAAAAAAGAACTAAGATGCTAATAATTAAGAAAAATATTAGGATTTTCATCCACGATCATTACAACAAAAAATTTGTGCTTCTATAAAGATACACTTGCACACAATATGCCTAATCTTTCATTATCAAAATGATATTGATACAAAAAGTTAATTTGATTACAATATGAGTTTTCCTATATAGGAAAGGATGAGGCAATCCACCTATGAGGTGAATTGACAAGTGCCCCATGAAGTGGTACAAGTTAGTACACAAGTGTCCAATGGGTGTCAACCTTAGGAACACTTGGAGTGTCCAAACCAACAAGCTCTATGACCAAGCCATTGACCTTGTGTACCAAGTGTTGAGTGACTTTTGAGGTGAGATGAAAAGTCTTCCAACCTCAAAAGTTATGTGCATGAGGTTAACGAAATAACTTGGTAACTTCTAGAGGTTTAAATGTTGCACATTCGGTTATACAAGAATTTTTCTAACCTCATATACCTAAGTAAACTTAAGTATAGTAAATAGATTAATTATTCACACTAACACACCTCCTTAAGTGATACATTGAAAGATAAAAAAAAATGTATTTAGATAGAAATGAAATGGGTCTTGGCTAGAGGGCATGTTAGGTAACCATATAAAATAAATTCTCTTGCAAAGTAGAGTAAATGAGAAAACCCAATGGGAACAAAACTCCTCTAGACACAAAAAGAGAATTAGAAGGATTTAAGACCTTTTAAAAATATCTCCCTTGATGATAGGAACATGATGATGAAGAATTCCTGAACATGTCAAAGTTGTAAACTTTGTCGATAGAGAACTGGTGTTTTTTGGAATCAATGAATCTCCAAGTAATGTAGATGAAGGTGTGAGATAAAAAAAATTGCATGAGTGATCAGATGAACACTACTCAACCAATGTACATAGAGTTCACAAAACTCTATGAAATCGATAATAGAGATAGCATTGTGATGATGAGTACTAAAATCTCAAACTATGATCTACTAAATTAATCCCCTATACAAGAGATCAAGATAGAAGGTTCACAAGGCCTCCCAAAATGAAGATTTTACTTCATTGAAAGAATATTTAGCATAACACATCATAGTCCCACCTTAACGCTCAGAAAAATAAGCAAATAAACTGAGATCAAGAGTGCATAAGGAATGTAGAGATGTACAAGGTGTATTCCAAGACACACTCACATGAACTAAGAATCATAAGAATCCATGAAATAACCTCCCATTACACTTTATAATTTAGTCTATATATAATAATTTTCCAAATTCCTTCCTAAGGAACACAAATTTAGTTTTGTGGAATTTTATAAGAGTGTGTTTACAAACTTATTGGATATTTGAGTTCCATAAGTTTATTGTCATGAGATTGAGTAAGAAGAGAAGACTAATTTATGTCTTGTAAACCTCAAAAAATTACAAACGATGAAAATTAAGGCCCCTTATTCTTAAGGAATGGCCCCCTTTGCCAAATTCATTGTGAAAAGAATTGACTTCCTCTTTTGCAAATTTTTAACTATGGAAAAAAATTCCACCTCCCCGCATATGGTTTTCTTTTGCCAAATTTATTGTGAAAAATAAAGTTGAATTCTCTTTTACACATTTTTTAACGAAGGAAAAATATGGAGCCTCCCCCTCTTAAGCACTTTTTTCCAAATTCATTGCAAAAGAAAAAATAACTCCTCTTTTGCAAATTTTTAACTAAGGAAAAAATTGCACCCATATACAAGTTATTATAAAACACAAAGAAAGGCCCCTCTTTTGTATAAGAACTTGATTAAAATTTGATGGTTGGGCTTAACCACTAGAAATTAGTATTATTTCCTAATAGCTAGGTCAGGATAATAAAATTTTAAAGACCAAGTCTAAAGGGAAAGAGAGAAAGAATCTTGTTCCACCTTTTTTGTGTATCCTTTAGGTGTTGTTGACTGCTTCAAGGGGGTGAGACATGGGTTGAGACATTCACAAAAAGTGAGCTTGTTTTGCGGCATGGTAGGTATGTAGCCAGGTGATGAAGTCATCTCAAATTAATAATGAATGAATTCTTTCAATGATAAATACTTTTAGAAGCCACGAGAGGGATTTTTGGATGGTTGAAATCAACAAATAACCACTTACATGTTAGATATTATCGAGTACTTCATGCTTGAATGTAGTGTTGAAGGAGGACTACCCAATAATGAAGACATAATATTTGTTATTCCAAAGATTTCAATGCCTAACACAAATGACTTGGCCTATTGCTTGAGATAGATGGAGGCTACATATATCCATAAACTCACAAAATGAAACCACAACAAGCTACAAAGTTTACCTCTTTAGAAGAACTTTGTGCCTCTTTTCATGAGGAGGCCTTGAGCCAATGGAAAAAGTAACTATGCAAGGAAAACTAAGAGGTTGATAGAAATTTTGGGATTTTAATACTAGAGTGATTAGGATTAAAGGATACATGTGGTTGCAAATGTCACAGATATATGACTATGGCATGTGCTTTGAATAAACAAGTCAACCTTTATATATCAACGGAGGCTGATGCAAATACCAATATAGAGTTTTCTTAAATTTCTTAGGAGACCTTGAAGAATAAGATCTGAGATATCTTCATAAAACACCTTTGACATGCCACAATTGACCTCTTACAAAAATGTATTCACTATAGTTGTAAATGAGACATTCCCACATTAGTGAACTCAACTATGGTGCAAAGAAAATAGGGAATGTTTAAATGGTAAATGGATCTCTAATTCTAAAGAATGTTTGTTTTTATATTTTAGTAATTAGATTGAAATTTCCATGGACATATTCAAGCCATATTAAAAAACATTTAATGTGATATGATGTATTGATAGTTCAAAAAAAATTATAGTTTGAAAAGATGAATGGATGTATTTCAAATATAATTACGAGTGGCATCTTGTATATTTATGGTGATAAATTCAATGTAATAAATAACTAGATTCACAAAGAAAAAACTTGGAAGCATTATGGACTATGGCCTTAAGGTTGGATCATGTTATTATAGGCCAACCCCTTGATAGGACTGAATTTATAATCAAGAAAATGATTGAGCGTAATAATATTTCAACATATAGATGTTATAAAATGACTATCTAAAATTATATTTGTTTTAGTGTGTTGATTGGTTTGTTTCTCATTCATGCTTTGTGAACAATTATTTGAATTAAGCTTTGGTGCATGAGGACGTGAAAAAAATGCATTTGAGTGTATTTATATATAAAGACATGGCAACAAATCATACAAATATTTTTTTAGTCAACTCATAACAACTAGTGAAATTTGAATTTGAATTTGAACTTTAAAATTTAAGGGTAGGATCCACAGATGTGGAATTAATTCCACACCCAAAAGGATGACCTAGAATGATGGAATGATAAAATCTAAACATAGAATGAATGTTCAAACATTTTTTTAATGATAGAAATAATAAATGAGAGAATATATTGGAAAATGTGGAGACATAAATGAGATAAAATTAGATACAATAAAATGAGTGTAATAAGAATAAGTGAAAGCCAATAAAAATAAACCTACTTTATATAAAATTGTGTCAATATATTTCCATTGAAATATTCTCTCAAAATAAACTTAAAATTAAATAGAAATTGTCAATGATATACATGTAAACAATTAAAATAATATTTGATTTAAAAAAAATCAAATCCTTTCGTCATAAACGAAAGATGTTGAGATAAGGGGGCAGTGGGCCTAGCTTAATTAGCTAAAGAAACCTATTGCAGGCAATAGGTCACGAGGTATAGTCTCCCTACCATTGCCATGGTACTAGAGGGCATGTTGTGCTAGTGTCGCTGGTCACGTGAAAAAAGTTTACTATGAGCATCTAGATGGTTGTGGTTGGTTGAAATTGCTACCCCACAACCATTATGGAAAGGGTATGGCGGGTTTGCGGGATGTTTGGGCAACCATAGATCTATGATCAAATAGAGGGTGCAAGTTCAAACTGGATACTAGAAGGGAAATGGTCAAATAAATTTGAATTCAACGCGAATAGAAGGAGGGGTCAAAAGTTGGAAGGTCGAAGGTCAGACGTAGAATGGGAAAATGCAAAATAGAGGTCAGGGAAAAATTTGTTGAGATTGAATTGGGAATGTATGAATTATGTAGTAGATTCTCATAAGGGGGTATACTGACATGTAAATGTAGTGTGATGATGAATTGTAATTAGTGAATGCAATAATAATTATGCTTTTCGATACTTGTTGTTCATTTTAATTTCCTCTTGTTTTGAGTAATTGTTACAAGATTGGTTAGCCTAGTAAGGCCCACCTTTCTTGACCTACATTAATTTATGACTTCAGTCTAGCTTGATATTTTGATATGTGTTAGGGAAGAAAATTATAATGTCCCCTTTTTTTCAAGGTCTATATCTTGCAGTGGTTAGCCTATTATTTGGTTCTTGTAGGCTAATTAGATGTTTAGGGAACCCTTTGGAGTGTATTCAGAATTTTTCAGTAGGCTTATGTATTTGTCTCTGCATATTCAGCTCAATGTTTTAGTTTGTTGGTTGGCCTTATGAGGCAATTCATGACTTGTTCCTTGCTACTTACTATTTTTAGTTAGTAACATCAGGGTTAGTACGAAACTCTTGTGGTTCCTTGCTAAAAAGAAAAGGAAAATATTTTTTGCAAAAGTCAAAGTGAGGGGAAGAAATTCAAAGTCAAATTCAAGGTAAGAAAGTCAATGTCAAGGGAAGAAAGTCAAAGTCAAAGACAAGGGAAGAAAGTCAAAGTCAAAGGAATTCAAAATCAAAGTCAAGGGATAAGGATAAGGATTGCAAAATATCTTATCCACGGGTTTGCAAAATATCTTATCAATAGAGGATAAGGTTTGCAAAATATCTTATCCATAGAGGATAAGAATGAAAACTCATGATAAGATTGATAACTAATAAAGAAAAAAGGTGAATCTTATCTACAGAGGATGAGGATGACAACTCATAGGAAAAATATCTAAAGTCAACATGACTTTTTGATTTAGGATCTCAAAATCTATAAATAGGATGCCTATGATTTGTTACCAGAATCCAAGTTTATTATATAGAAACATAAAGTTGAGCAACAAGGGTTTGCAAGTATGGAGTTCCAAGCTGATCTAAGGCTGAAAACCCTTTAGGACAAATTCTGCAAGTGTGAAAGATCACCCAAGGTCTCTTTTTTGGATGGTTTCACACAAATATCATCATATGAGCATTCAGAGATTTACTTTGAAGTTTCATTCAACATTTTTAGTTTATGTCAATAGATTAGAATAAGATAGAGGTCACTTTCGGCAGTTGCACAATCCCTACCTGACAGGTTCCAGGTATGGATCATATGTAACCTCTGAATCATTAATTAAATCTAGTTATTTATCTCTTACATCTGTTTAGAATTGTCATTTTGCAAAAATTCTTTATTATTTGTATTGTTGGCGAAATTCAAATAACCTAGATCAGGGTGGGTTATCACAAAAATATTATTGTTCCCTTATATATGATGGCTATAGTATAAGGGGATGGAGAATTGGAAAAGAAAAATGTAAGGTCTAATATTAGAGTTATATCAATTTGATGGCATGGAGAGGTGTGTGGAAATAAGAAAATTGTTTTTTTTTTTTCAAGTAATGAAGTTCTATAGTACAAAGTATTGCAATAGTTCTCTAATCTAGATGGAACTTATATATTTGGCATGTTGAAGATGAAGAAACCAAACTAGGATACAATCATACAACATATTTGGAATTTTACATTTTGATGCCCTTGAGATTCTCTTGAGTGAAAAAAATAGCATGTTCATCTTTATAAAAGTGTTGACACCATTAAATCATCATAGCAAAGGGATAAGAGGAAGGATTTCATAGCTTCCCTATAATTATGGATCTTTTCAATTGTTAATAGGTATGTAGGAAGAATTAACTTGTCTTTAACACTGTAATTATAATATGATTCTATGTGATGATTGCATTATCTAATGAATATTCTTATGTTGCCATAATGATTGCATCTTTTGCTTAGCCTCTAAATTTAAAAGTTATCTTTTTACTCTTCTTTGAGGTTCGCTTTGAAGATCTTGAAGATGTAGCACCCCTATGGAAATTCACTTTATTCAAGTTTGTAGCATATAAACCAAAATAAATTCTCTGGGTAATTGTATTGTAAAGATTTTCTTGGCTCTAGCTACTGATTAAGTGCAAATTGAAAAATTATTGATTTCACATTTGGTTCCTCCATTCACTGTGTTGTTTTTATGACTTTGGTTAGTGCTTTTCTTTTTTTCCTAATCGACTTTAAGCTTTATTTTATCCCTTTCTTTTCATTTTGTATGGATTGTTGGGATAGTTCTCTGCTTTACCAAATTTGTTGGATGTGTTTGAACCCTGTATATACATCAATGATGATATTATTTAGCATGTTCTATCAGGACTTCATATACAAAAAAATGACAAACAAAATCTTATCCATGAATAGGACGAAAACTAGATCTCCCACTTTGCTCTCCATGGTTTTGTACCTCTCATGCATGTTACCAACACTGTCCCCACATAGAGCTCGATGTTGTTGGGATTTTTCCTAGTATTAAAGAGGTTGAATTGAGTCCTCCTGGGCACAAACAAAATAGCCTTGAACTCCAATTTCCCTTCAACAGAGAAATGCTTAACCACTAGGTGATATTTCTAGTCATTGGTCAAGCTCTTGTAGAAAGAAGCATACTCTTCTTTCACAATCTCCTCTAGCTTTCTCATCTAAATGGGCTTCTTCTTTTTAATCAGATCCCATTCATGAGAGACTTCCTTAACTTTCTTCTTCTTATTCTTTTCTTTGTCCTCGTCCTCCTCCACTTCTTCAGTATTAACCTCTCCTTCTTTCTTCTTGTCATCCTCTTCGTCATCGCTCATCTCCTACCCCGTGGTCTTCTCATTCCATAGATATCTTAGGTAGTTGATAAATTTTGAGTGCTTCTTGATCAAATCCTTGACCTTAAGCTCTTCAAGCTTTTCCACCTAGAGGATCACAATCCTTGTCAAGGCTAAAGCCAAAAACCTTATGGAATTCAATGAATCTACTTTGAAAAACCCTAGGAAGATGACATATTATTTTACCTAGTTCTCTTCCATCAAAGAGTGATCTTGGTTCCTCTGTGAAGAAACTCACCACTAACATCCCTAGTAACAGTAAGGACTCCCAACCTATGTGTAGTGCTCGTAATCATTGTAAGTGATATGCTTTTTCATTATTTACAATGTCCTTATGTATAGACAATATTCGTTCTCCTTAGTTTAATTCAATATCATACACTTGTGGTTGTACTCTCCATTCCTATTTGATAATCCAATGATATTATATTATGATGCAACTAGTGAATGTATTATTACAAACACACAACAATAAAACTACAAAATGATGTTTTGCAAATTAATATATTTGAACGTTTCCTATATAGATTATGTAACAAGTTAGCTAAACTAGTTATTTAATTAACTTAAATTAACTACTAATAAAAGTTTTTGTGTCCTCTATAACAACGTACATATTTCTTTGCAAAATGATAGGAACCAAGGAAAACGCACTGAGAAAATATGGAAAATGAGCAATAGAATTATAGAAAATAAAAGAGAAATTAAAAGTAACGAAACTTTCCCATATTAATGCAGTCCAAGCTGTCTGGATTGAACCTGTGCACTGCTCTCATATTTTGAATTGTTTTTCCCTGCATTAATATTCATTTCTCTTTACATAAACATAATACAGTTATGGTTTTCCAAAACTTGTTTGCCAAAAATATAATATTGTATTTTACAAAACATTAATCCAGTGAGATTTTCACAGGATTTTCCGACATCAAAATTACAGCGCCGACATTACATATGAAGCTCTCGGCCAATTTCAGAGGTGCTATGCAATGAGAGGTCAAAAATAAGAAGCTTAAAAATTTATTAGTCGAAGTAGAAACTGGAGAAGTCACCGGATACATCAGGCCGTGTAGATGCAAGCGATTCCTTCTGCTGCACGGTAACGATGATTTTTCCCGCGCTGAAAAGCTTCTTCTGAATTCTAGACGAACTCAGTAAAATGTGAAGCATTTGGTTAGTAGATAGCTTTTTCACTTGAGATCGGCGTGAGGCATGGTTTCCAAAACCTGAACTTGTGCTTGCAAGAATTTGAAGTACTTGATAGCCTCATCCAGAATTCTGGCAGAGTCGAGTTTCGAACCCTGGGGAATCAGTTTCTCGAGAGACCGAATCTTTCCAGGGATTTTGTTTCTCCTGTGACGAGCCGCGACACTCTGCGGCTCCACGGAAGCATACGGCGGCTTACGGTTGCTCTGTAACTGTCGCAGCTGATTAGTATGCTCCGTCTCCTCCTCGCTCGGATATAATGACGACAGCGGGCAAGAAACCCTACCAGAAAACGGTAGGCATGAAGACAAGCTCAGAGCAGAAGAAAACTGCGGTGAAGGAGGAATACCGCCAATATAAAATTTTTAAATCTAGCAACAAAACTATAACGACAAAATCATTTGATTACATATCAATATCAATAAATTCCCTATAAATAGTTAAAAAATCATAAACCAAAATTGAGATTCACCGCTATAAAATCCGACTGCGCACGTACACACGCGCCCAGGCCTGGAATTTGATGGTCTGTTTGACCGTTTTTGGCATTTTGGACCGTATATTACAACCTAAAAATTTATTAGACCGTATCATTTGACTTGCGATATTTTTATATAACCGTAAAATTGACACTTAAAATTATTATTAAACCGTAAAAATTTATTGTATATATATAATAAAATAATTTTTATGATAAAAATATAAATTAGTTTAGATTTGGAATGATTCTTTTTAATTTTGCTTTATATTAATATGTATAATTTATTATAAATATATTTATTAATTAAAAATATGTTGAAAATAGAATATTTTCAAGATTAAATATCAATTTTTCTAATTTTTTAAAGATTTTGACATTTTTACTAATAGTTATCATTGCTTTTTATTAATATATATATGATTTATAATATTTATTATAAAAATTATATTAATTCAAAATCTTTTCAAAATAGAATATAATTGATTTTTAACTTTTTGAATATTTTAACAAGATTTATTTCCTACATAATTTAGAAACTTTAACATTAAATTTAAGATTTTTAGATTTATTTCTAATTATCAATATTTTCTAATTTTACATTTTTTCTTAATATATATAGGATATCCTTATGAATAATAAAATTTTCACTATTGAAAGCATTTATTCTACAGCATTGTAACTTGTTTTTTTTAATAGCATTTTGTTTGTAGTGATTCCCAACTTTGATTTTTTTCAAGATAATATAGCATCAAACTTATTGGTGAGCAATGAGCATATTGAAATTTTAGTTTCCTTTTACAAATAATTATTCTCAGCTTTGATTTTTTCAACATAATACAACATTTAAGAATTAAGCATTCTTTTTTCCATGATTCACCGGCTTTGATTCCTTAAGCATTTTTAATTTTATATAATTATATTTTGCTAGATTTGAAATTGCTATTTAAATGTGTTTTTAGATACACCAATTTAGAAATTAAATTAATTTTAATTTTATATAACTATTTCTTGGTAGGTTTGAAATTAATATTTAAATTTATTTTTATGATATTTGCACATATGAAATCAATAAATTAATTTATAGTCAACTTATTCTATTAATAACATTTTGTTTTTGCAATCCATGATAGATGTGAACAAGATTTCTGGAATAACTGTGTTAAATATTAAATTAAATGTTCATTGTAATTTTACAATTTCAGGAATCAATCAATAAAATAGCAATGCAATTTTACAAATTAGAAAGTCAAAGTTGGGTTTGGATACATTGGATGCATTAATGGGAGTGTCTTTAAATGGACTTCAAGAAAATGATGTAAATTGGAATAAAGTATATCAAATATGGAAGAATACAAAGTCAAGAAGAGTTCTTGACCTTTGATAATATTTATTTTTGTTTATTTTCTAATTATATAATAAAGGTTTGTATCAAATTATTATAATTTTTTTTGTTTATTTGGTATTTTTAAGAAGTATGATTCCTATAAAAAAATACTTAATTAATTTATATGATACATAATATTTAAAAAATCAAATTACTTGTGTTATTAAAAATAGAAATTTAAAAAAATAAAAATCATATTCAATATGTATGATTAATAAAATCAATAATATTTTAATATAAAAGATTTTATATAAAAAAAATATAAATTAAATATTTTTTGACAGTTAAATTTTTTCATAAAACGTAAAGTGACAGGGATTTAAATAAACAAACCGTCACAAAATTTTCGTCTGACAGGTAGGGGTGGCCGTCAAATTCCAGGCCTGCACGCGCCCTTTGTCGTCGCTGAAACATTCATTGCACCAAATAGCTGAGGCCGTTATTTGGAATTAAAGAGCTAGATGCTTTGTCGAGAAGGTACTCGAGTAAGGGTAGTGTAAAATTAAGCTTGGTTTGGCGTTTCTCTTGGACTGTGAGTGACTTTACATGGAGCGTTGGCTTCACCACCACTGGCCTGTCAAGCCAACGATTTCTCCATTGAGAGGCCACTAAGCACAGCCTGTCTCTAGCAAACGACCTCATTTCACCATTGACAGCCCACTGGTCGTGAATCCAACACTCCATTTAAATTCACTCAACAATGCATGCAAAGATAACAACCATGCGAATTTTTTAATACAATGCAGGCAAATATAACAACGCCATCGTTGTAGATTAGGGGTAACTTCTATTTAGAGGATTCTTTCCCTTTTGTGAACAACCAAAATAATAATAGAAAGTTACTTTGTTCGCTGTATGTTCCTCCTTGGACGTCGCTCTGCCATTCCTTCCTTTTCGCGCAGGCCGGATATTAATTAGGGCAAAGATAGATAACAGAATTATGTTAGTAGACTCATAATATTACGGAGCATGTTAGTAGACGATAATTTCGAAATGAAAAATAGAAACGCTTTGGCTGTGACGTGTGCTTTCCACGTTTAAAATAATTAATATAAATATGAAGATTTTTTTAATCTTATTTTATAAATTTTAAAATAATTCTTTAAAATTTTAATTTTGGATAAAATAAGTAAATATAATTATTTAAGTATAAATTTTCTTTTGGATCATATTAATAATAGTTGGATTTATTAAATTTGATACTTGCATTATTCATTTTTAAAAAGTAAATATAATATATAATGATATTTAGTTTTGTGATAGAAGAATAAATTATTGTTTTTAAGGTTTACAATCTTTTAGGATTGGAAGTACAATATGAGCATTTGATATTCTTCTTCAAATCACAATATTCCTTCTTTTTTTAGAGTTGAGTCCTCAATCACAAAAATTCCCTAAACCTTATAGACTTGATTTAGTCAAATATAGAAATCTATTTTTCACTTCCCTAGATCTAAATTTGTTTCTTCTATCTTTTAAGGCATTTGAAAATGGACAAATTTTAAGAATAACATGGTATGATCATCATTGTGTCAACTATAAAGACATGTTCTTTTTAGTCAAATCATAAAGATGTTGAAAATATAGATTATAAGTAAAATTAAAATATTTTTAATGAGCATATTTAATTCAATATGCTTGAATCAATCAATAATCAACAATAATAAGAGATTAGAGAAATAACTATGATGATAAAAAAATCACCTACAAAACAAGAACAATAAAATATGTGAAAAACTCTTTTGGATAAAAAAACCCACAAACATAGAGAGCACAAGCTTCTATTAATTGGAAATGAGAGAACACATAATACACTTTCAATCTCCCTTCAATATCTATCTCTTTTAACCTACAATAAATATGGTAGAACTATACAACATATCATTGCTTCAAAGTACAATATATAGATTACTATCACAAGCCCTCATTTAAGAAAAGAAGGCTAATAAAAACTACTAAGATAGTAAATCAAACAAGGAGATAATATGACATATCTCAAGGAGTTATTTGTGATATTCTAAAAGGTTCTTGATCCTTCCCACCAACTTTTGAATCCATATCCATGTGAAGAAAAATACAATACACTAAAAGATAAAACTAAAACCACTTTGTTGTCAAATCAAGGTAAACTACTACAAATGTTAATTCTTTAAAGACTATACAAATCTTATCAATACAACATTAGATTACCCATTAAAATATTATGTGCAAACATAAAATTAGTAAACTATGATAATTAATCACATGACACCAAATATATATGAAGAGAACATTGTGAGAAAATCTCCACCATCAAAGAGAGGCTCGAGTATGTGTTAATCTTCAAATACAAGATGCATTTGCAACATATTATCACCCTTTAATCCAATACTATTTTTATTTCTCTTATGAAACTAAAACTAACTATACATACTACTATCCCAAGGATTGAATATCTTGAACAATAAAAAATAAGAAATTATATATGGTTTATAAAATAAGTGGTAAATATACTGGGCCCAAAACTAGGCACACCCATCACCTTCATGCAAATATCCAATTCTCCAATCCACTTGGTCAACCTCCTAAAATATAATACAACTCCTCAAGTGCACCAATTATGCATCATAAATCTCATAGTAATGGTCAAATGACATACTTAAACCCAATTTCCTAATTTTAGGTGCTCCATACATGCAAAATAATTCCTTGTAATAACCCATGATGTGAAAGATACTCTATACCTCTTGTTTAACTTCTTTTGTAACTTATATTGTTAATATTATTACAATTTAATGTAGGAGGATAATGTCAATAACTAGTTATCCCTACACACTTATTGGTATTCAGTTTCACACTCCATTTTCTTGGAGTATATACATTATTTAACATATATATTTATAGGAAGACATGACAATTTCAATGTGAACGAAACTTATAATCATAACACTCTCTCACTTGTAATTTATATTACAATGATATCAACTAATTAAAATATAAAATAAATCAAGTATAGAATCTTAGGCCCATAGCCTTGTTACACCAAGATAACTTCTTTGTACTCACTCACTTCATAAGGGAATCTACAACATTATCTTGAGCATCAAGTATTTGCAACATGGACTTATAATTCTATATCATTTCACACCTAAAATTATATATAACATCAAAATTATTATTGTGAGAATGACACATAGGGTTCTTGAGCAAACATATAACACCATGACTATTACAATTTATTCTAAACACTTTGTAATAAAAATAGTACCTAAATACAATCTCTATAACCATACCACCTCCTTAGGGGCATGTGTAGTGGCCATATAGTCTACTTCGATGGTGGAAAAAGTAATCATGGGTTGCCTCTTACCATAATTTTTTTAGTGGTAACTTTATTTACAAATGGTAAATAGTTAAAATCAAGGTTTCCATTTTTTGTGAATAGGACAATATATAAAAGGGACTAGTTTGTCACACATTTATGAATATTAAGTTTAGTGCTAACTAAATAATCCAAAAATTATTTTTATTACAATTTAAAATTAAAATATTTTACCACTATAAAGTACACATGATTGGAATCTAATTACCAAACTATAATATCATTACAAGTTTTTTTTTTTTCACTCATATTATATTCTTACTTATTTTTGGACCATATCACTATTACTATTAAATTCTCAATTACTTTTGGGGGCGATATTCACTTTGAAAATAATATTTGGCGAGATATGCCACTTAGAAATTTTATATAATTATATTTTAAATTATTGAACATGACTCTTTATGTCCTTTATTATCACAAACCCTTAAACATCAAATATTATGATCATGAAGAATATATGTAGTATATGTTTCTTCCACTAATATTATGTTTTAAATATTATATGGATAATAAACAAAGACCTTGAATCAATAATTTGTGATATGTATTCATTTTATATAATGTTTACAATGGCTCTTGTATTTGGTAAAGTCAACCTAAGATGAGTGCAATCATAAGATTTCTACTCTTGTTATATATAAATAGCAGGTAGAATCATCTTATGATTTTGCAATGAATGTGATCCATATTTTACTCAAAAATATAACTTAGCCTTTCATTTAACCCTTGTGGGCCTATAGTTTTTATTAATAAATGAGGCCCTTATTGAGAGTATGAAATCACTACAATTGAATGTGTGAAGAAATATGGAATTTGTTTCATTCCATTAATTTCCACTATATTTTGAATATTACAATTTTAGTCCACTAGTTTTACAAGCACATGTCAAGAAAATAAATTTCTTAGGCGGGATTAGATATTGATCAAATGGTTGAAATTTTATTTTGTGAATTTATAAGAAATTTAAAATCTTTTTCTATTGATCAATATCTTATAAAAAGTCCCAAAAGAAGTTTAGGGTTGAGGAAACATTTTTAAAGATAAGTGTCTCAGGGTAAGTGGAAAAAGATGGCGGACCAAAAAGGGCTCTTGAATGGCTACTTTCTTTTGAAATCGGAAAAGAGTGACCTTGGAAGATAAATTGAAGATAGTTACACTCAAAATTTTAAGATGCGATAAAAGAAAGCTTCACACTATCTCATATATACTTTCTAAACTACTATTTTTTTAAATGGTAGAGATTAAGGGGTTTGAAAGGGGGAAAAAAATATTCCCATTTCTAAAAGAAATTACATAGCGTTTGTTGTGGCCCACCTAAAATATTAACATTTTTTAGTATTTCAAAAACTAGTTTGGTGAGAAATTAGCTAATACCATGTAGTTTATCATTGATTTTTCTGGTAATTTTATAATGAATATATGATTTTTTACTAATTTTCAAAGTGGAAACATCCTAAAAAATAGAAATTTGAGTGTGCTCCCCCTTAAAATATTTAAAAATTGATCAAAAATTAATATTTTTTACATATGTAGATTGGAGACTAGTTTCTAAAAATGTAATTTATTTGAAATTTTAATGAACAATTAAAAAATAAAGGGAAAATACCAAACATTGGTTTTTGACAGAAAATAGATACAACAAAAAAAATTAAAGATGAAAACCTTAACATACTCAAAATGGGTGTAACACCAAATACTTGCCCATTATGGCCATGTCTTCTCCCACTCTCTCCAGTTTCTCTCACCTAGGCAAAAATTTGAATCACCCTGTTGTCACATCCTCTCCTGGCCTCCCCTATTCCTCCCGTCTTGGCATGTTTGTGGTGGCGTCACCTTGGGTTGAGCTTCTAGTGGATTTGGGTGTTGATGTGAAGTCCTCCTCTGCTCTTGTAGTTGGTACAGTTGTAGGTGTTTCTAAGGGTATTCCTAAGTTTTTCCCTTCTCGTGAGGGGTTACCTACTTGCTCTGCACATTACATTGATGCAATAAAGTCCAAAGGACCTAAGGAGGGTGTTTTGTAGCCTATGCATTGTGTTGAGATTGCTCCTATTATTTCTCTTGGTAAGGAAGTGGCTGATAATATTGAGTTCTATTCAAAAAATGCTTTTTTTTACAGATTTTGCCACTTGTGGCCTTCTCTTCCTGATTTGCACCTTTGGATCACCAACCATTGGTCTCCTTTGGTTGATGTCCCAATGAAGATTTACCCTTCTATATGAGGTTTTCTTGTTGTGGGTTTTAGTTCACCTGAGGATAGACAAGTTATGTTAGATCATGGTTTGTGGGTTTCAGATTCCCATCCCCTTTCCTTTAAGCCTTGGGTTCATTCTTTTAACCTATTGAAAGAACCTTTGGAAGTGATGCCTATTTCGGTAAGACTGCCCTATCTTCCCTTACAGTTTTGGTGTTCCTCTTCCTTTGAGGGAATTGGTAATGTTATTGGTAGATTTTTGAAAGTGGATATGGCTTCCAAAACTTTTAATCATACCTCATTTGCTAGGATTATGGTGGAGGTCGATCTATCAAAGGCTTTACCTAGTGAGGTTGTGCTATAGATTAATGGTTGGTCTCAGTCTCAGCTAGTAGACTATGAGGGCCTTCCTTTTCACTGTAGACACCATTTTGTTGTTGGTCACTTGGATCGTGATTGCTCTAGAGGCTCTCACTGTGTTTCTTTCTCTAGATGGTCAAAGAATTCACTCTGCGAACAGTTAACAGTTTGCCCTACTGTTGACTCTACTTCTTCTTCTGATGAATCTAGGCTTTCTTCTCCTTCTACAAGACTTAATATAAATGTTGTGATGGATTTTTCTCCTCAAGTGCAAGTTCTTTGCTCCAACTAATTCAGATGAGGTGGTTATTGATCCCTCTATGGATACTATTGTGCAGCCTTTGGATTTGATTATCCTTAATGTTGTTTGTGCTACCTCCCCTGATGTCCATGTTTTGGAAAATGTTGCAGTAAATCATCCTACCTCAGGCTTAGTTTCAGATTCCTTATATGAAGTTTTTTTTTCCCTCTAGTCTGCTACTCCTAAGGGGAGTCTTCCCCTTTTGATCTATGCAAAAATATTTTGGCACCCAAATGGCTTTCTAGCACTTCTAGGGTTTTTCACCTAAAACGAGAAAGATGGGCCAAAATGCAATGTACACATTAAATATTAATGCAAGGATGGATGAAGTATGTCTAAATTTAATGCAATAAATTGATAAAGAAATATGATTATTAATGCAAAACTAAAGAAATGTAAAGTGTTTGAAAACACATTGTGAGATAAATGACCTAGAAATGCAAACAAAACTAGATAGAAAGCTATGAAACAAAATGTTTGCACCTGGAGGTTGAAAAAGGATTCCATGAAGGTTTGGAATCCTGACAAAACTAATGCAGAACCTGATTGGGATAGTTGTGCCAATCTAGGTGCCTTAGTCCCATATTTGGAAAAACTAGTCTCGAGCCCATGTTGGCCAAATGTGTGTGTAAATCTACAAAAATCTCCAAAAAATAGGTTCAATGGGACTAATTCACCACTATTGGAAAATTTGTCCACTTTTGAATTTCAAAAAATATGAAAGTGGAAACAAAAGCCCTCAGTCTACACTCTGGTTCTGAAACTCAAATTTTCTGTCCTGAAAGTGACTTTTAGTTGATATTTTGGCTTTGCAAGCAAGGAGAGGTATTCAACAAGTCTTCAACCTAATCTTCATTGTTCTTCAAACCCTCAAAGTGCCTAACTCTACAAACACATAATGAAAGAGAAATAAATGTTTGATGTTAGGACATGGGGGTTTGCTTTGGTCAAACCCCTTTTTAGGTAATTAAACCAAAATGAAGAAATAATGTAATGAAGCATGAAAAAATGGAGTTAATACCTTGCCATGATGATATATCTTGATTTTCTATAGCAATAGATGAAGATTCTACTCTTGAATGTCTTTGGAAGCTATCTTCATGACCTAGAATGTAAAAACCCTAGCTTTGCTTGACTTGAAAGAGAAGATAAATGATGAATGAAATGATGAGGTTAAGATTATTATGAATTAGGGCTTAGAGGCTTATATTTATAGGAATTTCACCTTATTTTTCTATTAATTAGAACCCTAAGGTTGACATGAAGAA